>JAMAKQ010000069.1:43051-162456 GCA_023628475.1 Chaetomiaceae sp. PF1801
CGTCCACCGGAGCGAAGATGGATTTTGTTGTCTGGCCCGCGGTGCCGTAGTTCTTGACGAAGGCCTCCGCTTCCGCCTCCTCGCCGTCCACCGGAGCGAAGATGGATTTTGTTGTCTGGCCCGCGGTGCCGTAGTTCTTGACGAAGGCCTCCGCTTCCGCCCGGGTCTCGAACTTCCTGTACTTGGGCCGCTTCCAGCCTACGATGGCCTCCTGTGCTGCCGGCCACTCTGTGTACACGCCGGGCTTGCGTCCAACGGCGACGCCGTAGTAGCGGGTCGGCTTCGAATTGCTCGCCGAGGGGGGTGGGTCGCGGCCGGCGGCGAAGGCCGAGGCATCTTCGTAGCTGAGGAAGGACTTGACTGCGCAGGTGTCAGCACAGGCTATGAACTTTGAGCATAGGACTCAGCGAAACGCACATTGTGCCCCCTTGAAGCCTGTGATCTGCTGCTGGCAGATGGCCCAGCTGGTGTAGACACCAGGCTTGAAGCCGGCCCGGACCGCATAGTACTTCTGCTCGCCGGGCTCCATTTTGCGCTTCTTGGAGGCGGGCTCGGTTGCCGCAGGCGGAGCTGCCTTCTTGCTCGTCGACGACATGTTGAGTGCCAGCACCGGGAGACGAATCGCCAGCGAGAGAATCAGGCCAATGACTTTGTGCCGCGTGGGCTGCCGCCAGCGCCAAAGAACCGAGGCGTTGGGGTGTTCCAGGGTGCGCCGTATCAAAGCGAGTGAAAACGGCCGTTGTGCCAGTGGTGCTGTCAAGTTGGAGTCGGCAGCAGGCTTGTTCTTGAAGAGGAGGAGCAGACCAAAGAGGGGTCGCTGCTGCGGGAGGTGGTGCTGCTCGGCGGGTCAAGCCATTGGCATTGTTGCACCCCAATCGCAAACTCGCCAGCTCAAACGCGCTTTGTCGGCTTGCCGGTTTGCCCAGCCGGAATCTGCAGAACTGTGCAAGCGACGGCAATCTTCGACAGGGGCGGAGGAAGAAAGGCTGGGATTGCTGAAAGAGGAGGCAGTCAACTGGTGTCTGTGAGGGGGAGTGGTTTCCAAACAAGCTGAAGCCTGCCCCGGCTTCCAGGGGAGCGATAAGATAAGCGAGCCACTCCACAATACCCCTTGCTGTCCCCACTCAATGAACATGAACCCGCTGCTTCAACCATGCATGGCTTTCAACTCATCAAGGGCTTCCAATTGTAACGACAACGACTCGCAGCACTGTGCTTCTTCAGGTCAATGACTTGGACAAGGGGATTCAGAACTGGCAAGACAAAGGTGATTTGCACAACACCGTCCCCGTGCAGCCTTTCTCTTCAACCCAGCCAGCGTCAGCGTCCATGGCTTCGAGCTTCTTTGAGAGAGAGGCACGGCACGAAGCGTAAATGGCAGTGTTGCCATTATTGACTTTGCTACGACTCCCTTCGAGTTAGATGTGGCCGGCAGGCCACTCATCGAACTCCCGCCTTTTGGTATTCCCATGTTACTGACTGGATCCATGAATCTAAGGCTCGGAGCTTGAACAGGAAAACTCAACTCTCTCTCTTGGACAATCATCAGATCCCGCCAGGGGTGTGAATTGGTACTGAAGTGTTTAAACTTGAGCAAAAGAGGAATAAGTCTGTGTCCAATGACCGGGAGCTGCTCGTAAAGACTTCCATCCCGTCCTTCACGGCATGCTTCTCCACCGTTGTCAGACAACCTCAGAGCTTTGGGCTTCTCACTGCGGGAGCTTTGCGTCGGGGCTTGCAGCTCGAGTGATGCCGAGCTGCCGCAAGGGGTTTTATCAGCGCGCTCTTGGCTTGAGATGCTCAGTTAAACCATTGTATCCATGAGCATTCATACCGTATCTTGTATGGTAGCACATGTTCAGGATCAAGATTTTCGATGGAGGAAGAGCAGGACCCTGTTGGCCAACCAAACAGGTGATGACCTCATCTTGCCAGACCGTCAGCACCCGAATAGGCTAAGCTCGGTGGCATCGGGCAGCGGCAGCAAACTCTGTCTTGGCGTTCCGTTTCCGTGCCTTTTCCCCCTTGGATTCCTTGGATTGCTGCCAGCACAGCCACAGCGCTCGTGTTGGCCGTCCACATGAGATTCCAACACCCCTGCATTGTCCGGGCCAACTCGTTCCAAACACGAGATTCCCTTGCCCTGGTTGCTGGCTGTTTCCGGTGGAGGATCCCCACTGATCCCCACTCGTTCTCGACCAACTTGATGAACTTCGCTCATTCCACCGTCTCCTGCTTCACCGACCAAACAATCGAAACATCGACACTGCGAATTTGCAGATTCCCGGCAATCGCGACAGCTTCACTCGAATGGACTGTTGAAAGGCGCCTCGCCGCTGTCACTCGTTTTCCACGCTCGCCCTCGGCTTTTGCCCGCAACAACCGTCTCCCGGGCACCCCAGCCAACATCGAAACCGACGACCGTCCCTCGAAAGCTGCTCGCGCTCAAACCAGACCGTCCGTTGCCAGACTCGCGAACACCGACCACTCAACCAGCCGACTCTCTAGGATGCCAGCTTGCTAGCCGACTTTGTCAGGTTGCCATACTGCCGGCCTATCCGACCGTACCGGTACATCGATCGGTCGTCCACCTCCCGGGCCCCTGGCGGGCAGACCGGCCACCATGCGTTTTCTGCGGTCAAAACCGCTCCTTTTCCTCTCGTCCCTCGCTGCTCTCGTCCTACCAACAAGCGCCGAATATGTGCTCCGCTCCAGCTCCCTGGCCGCGTGCCAGGAAAACTCGGGCTTCACCGCCAGCCTGTTCGACGTCGTCTTCACCCCGAACAACCTCACGGCCTCAATCAACATGATTGCGACTTCTTCCATCGAGGGCCATGTTATTTTTGACGTCTCCATCTTTGCCTATGGGCTCGAAATCATCCGCACCAAAGTCGACCCCTGCAACTCCAACCTCCCTGGCTTGTGCCCCATGACCTCGGGCAAGATGAACAACCCCTTCAACCTGCCCGTTACCCCGGAGGCCATCGCCCAAATCCCGGGCATCGCATACACCTTCCCGGACCTCGATGCGACTGTCAGAGTGTACATCAACCGAACCGATGGAGACCAGGCCGGCCAGAGTATTGCCTGCGTCGAGGCTGAGATTTCCAACGGAATGACGGGTATGTTTGAGACGGCCTCAGCTCCGGAGGCAGACGAGTTTAAGCCGTTACTGACAGGACCTCAGTTGATCTTATCGGCGTGAAATGGGCGTCCGCGGCCGTCATCATCCTCGCGCTCGTTTCGTCGGCCATTGTCAACGGGCTGGGCTTTTCCAATGCCGCCTCGCATATTGCCTCCAACACCATCTCGCTGTTCGGCTTCTTCCAGGCGCAGGCCATGCTCGGTCTCTGCGCCGTACCGCTTCCCCCAGTCGTCAAGTCCTGGACCCAGGACTTCCAGTGGAGCATGGGTGTCATCAACGTCGACTTCATCCAGAACATTTTGACGTGGTATCAGCGCTCGACCGGTGGAACGGCCTCAACGCTGCTCGACAGCCTGCACACTGTGTCAGTTCAGGTCGAAAGAAGATCTCTCCCGTTGTTGGATTCTGCCGCCGGTATTGCTCGGCGCTCCGTCGGCGTCCTCGCCAAGCGGGCCGTTCAGACCACCTCGTATGGCAGCTACATCGTCTACGGCATCCAAAGAGTCGCCTTCAGGGCCGGCATCGAGACGACCAACATGTTCTTGACCGTTCTCACCTTCTTCTACATCTTTATGATCATCGCTGCCCTCGGCGTGGTGCTGTTCAAGGCCTTTTGCGAGGTGGCCGTCAAGACCAAGATGATGAAGAGCGACACGTTCTCCGAGTTCCGCGCTGGGTGGTTTACTGTCCTCAAAGGTACGAAGCGTCTGGTTGACCTCGCATTTGTGGTCTGGGCTAACAGTCGACAGGTGTGCTCTATCGATGGCTGCTCATCGGCTTCCCCCAGATCACCATCTTCTGCCTCTGGGAATTCACGCAAAACGACTCGGCCGCCGCTATGGTGTTGGCCGTCTTCTTTTTCTTCGGCATCCTGGCGACCCTGAGCTACGCCGCCTACCGTGTTATTCGCATCGCCCGCCGCTCTGTCGCTCTGCACCGCAACCCGGCCTACATCCTCTTCTCGGACGCCCATGCCCTCAACAAGTGGGGCTTCCTCTACGTGCAGTTCCGCGCCTCGGCATACTACTTCATCGTCCCCATGCTGGTGTACATCCTGGTCAAGGGCATGTTCATCGCCTTTGCCCAGCGCGCGGGCACCGTCCAGGCCGTGGCGCTCATCATCATCGAGGCGGCGGCTCTCATCTCGGTGTCGGTGCTACGGCCCTGGATGGACAAGAGCACCAACTCGTTCAACATCGCCATCTGCGCCATGAACTTCATCAACTCCATCTTCCTCTTTATCTTCACCGACGTTTTTGGCCTCCCCCGGCTGGTCATCGGCGTCGTGGGCGTGGTCCTCTGGATCGCCAACGCCGCCTTCGCGCTGATTCTACTGCTCATGCTGATCATCACGACGGGCATCGTCCTCTTCCACAACAACCCAGACACGCGGTACCAGTTCATGAACGACGACCGCACGAGCTTCATGAAGTCGCAGACGCACATCGGCACGACGAACGAGCTCGACGCGCTGGGCGTCACGGCCCGCGGCGACGGGAGGATGATGGTCAACAAGCGCAGCACCGACCTCGAGGAGGACGACGACGAGTCCGGGATGTCGCACCCCGCCAACACGTCGGCCATGGCGGCGGTAGCACATGGAGGAGGAGGAGGCGGCCGGCCGGGGTCGACACACTCGGGTTCGGGCGGCGGCCCGTACTCGGGCAGCTTGAGGGACTCGGCGCGCGGGTCGGTGATCAACTCAGCGCGGAACTCGGTGCGGAGCTCGTTCCGCGCGCCGATTGACCCCGTCACGGGGACTTATGCGTCGTCTGAGGCGGGGCCGCATCAGCAGCACCTGAGGGGGAGGGCGAGCGGGAGCATGAGGGCGCCGAGCCCGTTTAATGCGTCCGGATCGTCGACGAACTTGTCTGGGTATCCGTCGCATTCTAGTGGGAGCGGGCCCGTGGGGCATAATAGGGCGTCGGCAGGGCCGAGGTGAGTTTGTCCAGCCCGGTGATGGAGCTTGCCTGGTTTCAGAGGGCTAACAGAGCGCAGTTCGTGGCAACGGGGAGCCGGCTATGACTGAGGTGATATAAAGTATAATGGGTAGTGATACTTTCCTTTTCTATCTCTGCATTGTTCCTGTTCCTTCTTGGGCATGGGGTTTTGGGGCTACTTCCTTTTATTTACCTATTTGGTTGCACAGCGAGATCCGCTCTTGGAGAGGGGAGCATCACTTGGGTTTCGTACATATCATTCGGTTCTGGGTGTTGGATTTTGGCATTTGGGGATATAAAGTGTCACTCCTTGATAGAAGATCTTCATCTGTTGACGGGCAGCATTAGGTGCTCAAGGAATAGGAAGCTTGAGGTAGCGGATGCCCCAGGGGTTGGATGATATGGGGAAGAATAAGAGAAGCAAATGTTCCTGTGCTGCATACCTCACAGAAAGCTAAAGTTGTGCTCGTCTGATGGTGAGTGTGGGTGATCTCTCGTAATGACTTGGAGAGGGTACGTAGGTCATGAACTCTGGAAGCTGGTCGTGGTACCTATCCCTCCTGAAATGGTATGACGGACGTTGAATATCCCTTGTTGCTAGCAAGCCCTCACTTGGCATGCGAGGCTGAAATGGGAGAGCTGAAGAGGTCGCTACCGAAACCGAGCATGACAGGGATGAAGGGTGAAAGCCAGCTGCCCTATGCTGTTGTTGAATCTCAACATGTGACGCCCGACTTTACCGTGCCCTTTTTTTTATGACATTTCTGTTTTTCCGTCTTTTTATTTTATCTTCTTTTTTTTCCTTTTCTTCCCTTTTCTCTTTGTTCTCTTTTCTTTGCTCAGCTCTCACCAGCTCAAGAACTTTCAAGTGGGGCCTGGCGAGTGAGACATTCTTCGGGAAGGCGCACAGATCCCACGTGGAGGCGCCCCGCCGCATCGGCCAATTTCCCCACGAGCCAAAATCAAACCTCCGCCCAACTTCAATCTCCATCTCCCCGGCCGTCTCCATCATCTCATCAACCTCAAGTCACATGAGTTGGGAGGAATTCGAGATCTTCAAAGTTCAAACCTTTCGCAAGCCGTCGCTAGCCTTGCAGGAACGACATTTTTCAACGGCTGGCCAGAGCGCAGCACGGGCCATAGTGCATTCGACTGTCGCTTGGGCTGGCTGTGCTGGCTGTGCTCGGAGTTTTGATCCTTTTCAGGGCAGGGTGCCGCAGCCGTGCATCGAAACATCAAACGCCAGGTCTGGCCAGGAATGACGGCGACGCGGGATGTTTTTCTTGGGGTTCTTGGGATGATCCGCCTCGTCCGAGTCCCGTCTGGGTCCGCTGATCAGCCACGGCATTCCACGTTGTCGTGAGATTCTGATGGGTTGGTGCTCTTGGTGTTTTCGTCCTTTGGATTTCCATGCGACCCCCGTGCCATCGCATCGCTGACTGCAGGCTGCAGGCAGAATCCAAATTGAAGTTCCCATTCCGGGCACCGTTTCTCGTGCCATTGTCTGTGCAACGCCGAGTTGGGCCAAGTGCCAGGCACCATGCGTCGGACACGGCCAACCGACCCGGGCTAGCCATGCAAGCCAAGTCGCTTTGGCTGTTCTCAGCCCATCCCGGTCCAGATGCCCGAATGATACCCTGGCAAGCCTGGCTCGAGCCTGGTCGGGCCAGACCCCCTCACTGTTGCTTAATCCACGGCCATGTCCCCTTCCAGCTCCTTCCAGCTCCTCACGCGCTGTCACTCGTTTTCTCCTGCGCCGTATGTGCGCTTGTCTCTCGTTCATTCACATCTTCGAGGTCATGGTGCCATAGGTAGGCTCCTGTCGAGGCACTCCGTGGCGGACTCAGATCCGGAAGATGCACCTCTCAGACGACACATCTTTGGAAAGGAGGCAATGGGGGAGCAGCAGCAACAATGGACAGGCGTGGTGGTGCTACCTCTGGCCTCCGGCCTGCCAAACATCATCATCGACGCGTGCAGGCGGCGGAAGCACCCCGACGACCACCACAAAACGGCAGACGTCGACGGCTAAGCCCCCGACTGCCACCACACCAAAGACGACTGCGCCGCAGACCACGCCGCCTGCTGCTACCACGCCGCCTGCTGCCGCACAACCCACAAAAGCGAGCCCTCAGCCTCAACCCGCTCCCGCTTCCCCGACGACACATTCCTCGTCAGCCATGGCTCAACCGACGCCCACTAACGCCGGGAGTCCGGGCGCCGCCACCACATCCGTGGACCCTGTGATTGTGCAGCCCGGTGAGAGCAGCGGGAACAACGCCGGACACGGCGCGAACCCGACGACAACCCAGGGAGGGAATGCAGGGACTGGGGCTGGGACTGGGACTGGGAGCGGGAGCGGGAACGGGGGATCTGACTCGACGGGAGGATCCGGCGGAGATGATCCGCCTGGGACGGGTACTGGAAACCAACCGGGACAGTCAGAGGTGCCATCCGCTTTTGACCCCTCGGCATCGACGGGAGCTGGGACAGGTGGTATCGGAGGAGGAAGTGGCGGCGTGTCGGGGACAGGTGCTGGGGCGGGCGGATCGGGTGTCGACAACAAGGGTGGCTCTTCTTGTGGTGGCCTTCCACCCGGCGCAATAGCTGGGATCGTAGGTGAGTTGCGTTGCCCATCATCTCCAGCATCCGTCTTGGGCTAACAACAACCAGTGGGACTGCTCCTCCTGCTCGCCCTGCTCGCCCTCCTCCTTTATCGGTTCAGAAGGTCACCTGCGGTGCAACGAATGCTTGCCCCGTTCGCCAAACTCGGCAAAGGCCGTGGTTTCCACCGCGTCGACACACCCGGCGCATACGGGACAGGAAGAGACCTGCTGAGCCCGAGTCCTGCGGTGCCCGCCACGGCCGGAGCAGCCGCCGCCGCCGCTGCCGCCTACGGCCACGACAGGCACACCCCTCCATCCCAAACCCCGGCAATGCGTCAAACAGGCCATCTCCAACCCATCGTCCCCGCTGCCGCCGCCAGACGCGACAGCAACCGCGTCTCAGTCTTCACCAACAACGACTCATTAGCCAGCACAGGCTTCACCCCATCCCCCGTCTCTCCCATCTCGCCAACAAGCATGCTCTCCCCAGGCACAGTCCGCACCTCCCGACCAATCCAGGAACCGCCAGACCCACGAGTCATGACGGCCGCCGCCGCCAACGTCCGCCACGTCACCCGCGGCAGCGCAAGCAGCATCAGCACGGGCAGCGCCATCAGCGCCGCGCTGTCGCCGGGCCAGATGGCCTGGCCCATGCCGCCTGGCACGCCGCCTGCGATAAGGCATCCGGATGGGCCGCAGTATCTTAATTTTCAGCAGACGGGGGAGACGGTGGTCAGGATTAATCAGCCGCCGAGGAGTCTTGCTGGTAATCGGAGGTCGGGCGGTTATTAAGGGGATGTGTCGTCTAAGGTGGCCGGCAGGTGCTTGTTGATGGGCGCTTTTGGGAATTTATGGAACTCTCGGGTTGTTGTATGTCATATGTACGAGGCAAATTGTTGCATAGCGTTTAAAGGGCTTGCTCGATAAGGCACCTAGTACTGCATGGGAGGGACGGATTCAGGGGGGGTGGATGGGATGCTTCACTGCGGGGCGATCATGGCCATAGTTCCGGTCAACAGCTAACCTAATGACGAAGCTCCTGTATGACAACGTCAATAATGGGTTAATGACTGACCTCGGTGGTCTCACAAAGAGACCACTCCAACGCCCACTTTGCTTGTTCTCAGAGCTCAGATGAGTCGACTGAGTTGAGGACCTGAGAGTTGAGATGGGAGCGGTGTCACGTGGACTCGCGCTCTTTGAGGGGTTGCTTTTTCTTAGCCCAAGCGCCGCGCGGTTTGCTTCTGCAACCCCTGACAACCTCCGCCAACCGCCCAAAGTAAACAACCTGAAGTGGGGAGATCATCGAGTCGCCGACACCTCGTCCTGCAACGCCATCTCCGACCAGACCCTCAGACTACGACCAGACATCGACAAAAATGGCTTCCGAAGTGCCCGACAAGGACAAGTCCAAGGTGCACAAGCTGTCGCTCAAGGGCAGCGCCAAGCTTGTCGCCGAGTTTGTGAGCGACCACTGTTCCCTGCCTGCATGCGCCAGCTCTTGCTAACCACTCCCTCTGACAGTTCCAATACTCGATCCACACCATCCTGTACGATGACCCTTCTCCCTAATTTCCCGATCGAACGCAGAGCTGACGAACGATAGCTTCCAGCGCGGCGTCTACCCCGCCGAGGACTTCACGGCCGTCAAAAAGTACGGCCTCAACATGCTGGTCTCGTCCGACGACCAGGTGCGCGCCTACATCAAGAAGATCATGTCGCAGCTCGACAAGTGGATGGTGGGCGGCAAGATCTCCAAGCTGGTCATTGTCATCACCGACAAGGACACGGGCGAGCACGTCGAGAGGTGGCAGTTTGATGTGCGTCTCCTCTCTCTCCCTCTCCCATGTCTCTCCCTTGCACTGACTCATTACGGCTAAATAGGTCCAAATCCTCGCCAAACCCAAATCCAAATCCTCCAAATCCAAACCCACCTCCAAAACCACCGCCCCCGACCAACAACAAGAAAACTCCACATCCAAGGAAGACCAACAACCCCCCGAACAGCGGGAAAAAACCGAAGCCGAGATCCAATCCGAGATCGCAGCCATCTTCCGCCAGATCACCGCCTCCGTCACCTTCCTCCCGCAGCTGCAAGGCGACTGCACCTTCAACGTGCTCGTCTACGCCGACGCGTCGAGCGAGGTGCCTGTCGAGTGGGGCGACAGCGACGCGAAAGAGATCGTCAACGGCGAGAGGGTGCAGCTGCGCGGCTTCAGCACGCAGAGTCATCGGGTTGACACGTTGGTTAGTTATCGGTTGGTGGACTGAGCGAGCATTCATGTTCGTTGAGGGTTGGGTTGTGTGCGATTGGGTTTTTACTTGGTTGGAGTTATGGGAGTTGGATCCCAGGCATGGACAGGACAGGCAGGATTTGTTAAATAAGGGATGGATGGATGGATATATCATGACGGGCTGCTGTTCAGAATCACGGATCACTGAAGTCGCAGAACATGCTCTTTCGTTTTATCTCTAATGAGATGCCATACAATACAAAACGAAACATCTCCAGAGTGCTGTCATGCCTCTCGTAGCCAGCAAATGCTGCCCTTCCATGCAATGCTAAACCCGCTTGAAAAAGTAGACATAGGCAAACTTCTTCATCTCCTCCACGTCCACCACCTTGACCACCTTCTCATCGTTGAACAGCACCCACGACACCTCGTCACCGAGCTTCTTGCGGATGAATGCAACGTAGTGTCTGGCCAAGTTAGGTCAGCGTTAATCATCACATGAGAGGCGCAAATCGGACTCACCCAGTATGGATACTCGTGCCCTTGTGGCACGCAATCGACTGCAGCTGAAAGTTCGCCGGCAACGCGCTGCTCCCCACCTCCGCCGTCTGCTTTGCGCTCTCGCCAGCGTCAGCAGCCTCCTCCGACTCACCCGAATCGTCGGGGTGGCTGAACAGCCACTCAATCGCCCGCTCGACATCCCCGTTCGTCTCCTTGAGCGCCTTGGTCGCGCGGGGCCCGCCCAGACCCATCGACTCCAGCATGGCAAGCTTCTCCGGGTCCGCCGTGTACGTGCTGCCGCCGCCGCCAAGGTTGACAGGCGTGTCGATGTCCGGGTCGTCCATGTGGCCAAACAGCCACTCCATCGCCGCGTTCGCATCCGTGTTGCCCGTGGCGTGCAATGCCTTTTCGCAGCGCACTCGAGGGAAGCCCATCCCCTCCAGGATGGCGAGAGCTTCCTGGTTCGGCACAAAAGCAGGGACGTTGCTCGCAGGCGCTTCTTCGGGGAGAAGCTCCTCGCCTGGTTGCTGACCTTTGGAGAGGTACGTGTCCAGCGCAAAGGGTTCATCACCGACCAAGACGGGCACGTCCACCTTGACGGGCACCCAGTTAACCACCGCCATCTTGCGCGCGTTGACGACGAGGACTTCGGGGAACGTCTTGAACAGCTGCCGCTTGGAGAACCCCTCCTTGCTGCCGCACGCCGAGCACGTCAGCTCCACCGTCTCGGGCGCCGTCAGGTTGTCCAGGCACTCCTTCAGATTGACGGGCTTGTATTTGGGCTCCTGGCCCTCCTCGGCGGGGAGCTTCTCGAGAGGGACGTCGATGAAGATGCTGTCCTGCTCGGTGCTGCTGTATCGCACCTTTTTACAGCCCAGGCACTGCAGCCGCTGCTCCATGACGAAGCGCATCGCCTGGGTGGGGTCCGGAAGTCCGTCGGGGTGCTTGGAGCGCGTGATGAGCTTGATGAGATGCTGCAGGAGCTCGAAGGCGTCTTGCTGGCGCATGGTTGAGAACTCGGTGTGGCCGCGTCCGATGAGGTGCTTGAGCATGGACGGCTGGAGGCCTTTCTGGTGCGGGACCTCGGGCGAGTGTTCCGAGACGATCACGTCCGAGTCGGGCTTGGAGTAGCGGCCCGAGAGCAAGCCGTCGCCAATCTTGAGCAGCTGGGTCTCGAGATCCTCGGCGGGGTTTAGAACGTCAGGAGGGTTCTCAACCCCGCCGCCGTAGCGTTGTTGGAAGGACGGCATATCGAAGAGGCATTGGAGGATGCTGGCAAGATAGCAGCTGTTCCCCAAGTTCTTGAGGCCCGTCAACCCTGGGCCAAAGAGCGGCGTCAGCTCCTTGCCGTCCTCGGTCGTCATGGAAAACTCCCATCGCAGGTTCTGCTCGATCTGCATCTCGGTCAAACTCTTCTCTGTCTTTTGCCGCTCCGACAGGATGATACCCCAGTTCGCGAGGTGGGCGCCAAGCTCCTCATCAATCCGCTCCTCGTCGCAGGTGTAGCAGTAGATGTCGGCGTTGCCCTCGGGCGTGATAGACCCCAGCTTGACGGCCACGCCGTGGCCGGACTCTTGGGAATGCGCAAGGGCGTGAGAGTTGCCACCCACACCGCCAAACTGCGCCCTGCCGCAGCCCAGGTTGCCGCACTCGAGGCAGAGCCACAGGTTCTCCTTGAGATCGCACTTGGAGCAGTGGCCCAGGTCCTGCGACTCGATCGGCCGGGGTTCGCCCTGCTGCAGCGTGAGGATGTGCTCGCAGCTCGTCAGCTCCTGCTCCCACGCCTTGACCTCCTCTTTCCGCGAGAATGTGGTGGCCTTCATGATCGCGTCGACCGTCGCTGCAATGGTGGGGTCGCTCTTGTCGATGTCGTCGATGCCGCACTCGAGGCACTTGACCGTCAGCGCCGTGTCATAGCGGTCGGCTTCAGTCTCGGCGGCGATAGCAAGTTTGGACATCTTTAGCGGCGGCTCGTCCCTGACGACCCTCTTGCGGGTGCGCCGGATGTTGAGGACGAGAGGGTGCTTGCGTTTGTCGCTGTGCAGCTTGGCATGATTGCGGTCGCCGGCGCAGCCGCCGTTGAAGCACTTCAGGCAAACATCCAGGCCGGCGGGGTCGTCCTATGCTTGTTAGCTGCACAATGGTTACCGCAGGGAAGGCTGAACGAACGATGGAATCGAAGCACTGGGTGCAGTCCTCGCGGTACACCGAATCCGCCGGAGTCGGCTTGGACAGGTCTGCCAAGGGAGGTCAGCGGTCTCGATTGCGGCAAGGTTTGGTTGAAGTGCATACTAGCTGCTACAACGTGACTGCACGCCATTTTGGAGAGTCGAAACCGCCGGGCAGCTCTGAAGTGTTGGGTTGTCAAGTTCGAGCTCCAAGTCGGTTGGTGTTGAGCTAGAAGCTTGAGCTGCGCTGTGGAGACCGCCTGAGGCTGGCGGCGGGGAGCTGAGACGCGGGGCAAACGCGACCAGGCAACAGCCCCGCTATGATGCAGCTGCCGGGTTGCAAATGCCACAGACTGACCTGCTGCTCGATTGGGGGGGAAAGCGGGTTCAAACAGCGACAAAGGAATGGAAGCGGATCAAATCGAAATGGCAGTCAAGTACCGGATGGGTGCTCAGATTGGCCAGAAAGGAACCTGGACGCGCAGTCCAGAAGGGGATATCACTTTCATCTCAGTTTGAGGCCACATTCTTTGCTTACTTCCGCCCCCCTGCTTCTTGAACATGTTTATCTCCTCTCAGCTTCTTATTCTGTTGAATGGACATCGAAGTCTTCAACTCAAAGGGAAACGGCGGAAGCTCGCAGGTTGACCGTGATTGTTTTACGAGAGTGGCTTTGAGGTTTGAGACACCCCCGTTCCCATGCCCTGCTCGGTTTCCGGTTATCAATCAATCTTATCTCCGCGGGGGTGGGGCTCCGCGGGCCTTAGCCGACCTCGGAATGACGCTCATTCGCCGAGCCCAGCCAGCCGGATGCACGGCCCTTTTGTGCTAACAGAAAGTGAGCAAAGTCGGGTGGCAAAAAGGCCCACATTTGTTAAGGCAGCTCGAGCCAAGAGGAGCAGGAAATCGCCGCTTCGGTCATCATGGTCAACTTGAAGTCCCGCATCCCCAGGAACTTTTTGGCTGTGCCATTTCCTCCTCAACAAGCAACACCGACAAGCTTCGAAACGTGATATTGACACTCGAACTCAACCACAACACTGCAAAACCCACGGCTTCTATCTTGCCCAACACAGCAGATCATTTCACACCGAAAATGCTTTCGAGGACAGTCCGCGCCGTGTCGTGCCGAGCTCTGGCGACCTCGCTGCGGCCGATGGCTGCTCCGGTGACCCGGCAGATCGCGCCCCAGATCGCTCAACCACAGAGACGGCAATACCACGAGAAGGTCCTTGATCGTACGTTACCCATCCGACAACTCCCACATTGCCTTGGCTTGCGCTACTCAAAATCCAGTTGCTAACATTTCTGCGACAGACTATTCGCGCCCTCGGAACGTCGGCACATTAGACAAGACAGACAAGTCGGTGGGCGAAGGATTGGTGGGAGCGCCGGCCGTATGTGACGTCCTCCACCCTCAGATTTCTCAACACGCGCTAACCTCCCGACTCTGCAGTGCGGCGATGTCATGCGGCTCCATATCAAGGTCGACCCCGAGACACAAGTCATCAGCGATGTCCGGTTCAAGACGTTCGGATGCGGCTCTGCGATGTAAGATCTCCCTTTTTTGCGAAAGCCGTTGGGCTGCAGCGGTGATGGCGCAACGGAGGTCGGCCAATCTTGAGACGACCTGGGACTTCGGCGCGGCCTCCGTGTGTTCGTCACTTACGCAGCCTCTGTCATTCCCGCCATTCCCTTAGTATCGTTGCTAACTGTCCTACTCCAGCGCGTCTTCCAGCTACCTGACAGAACTCGTCCGCGGCATGACGCTCGAGCAAGCCGCCAAGGTCAAGAACACCGAGATCGCCAAGGAACTGGTACGTCCACTTCATGGCCTCAAGGTAAACACAGCACATTACTGACAACCCTCAGTGCCTCCCACCAGTCAAGCTCCACTGCAGCATGCTCGCCGAGGACGCCATCAAATCGGCCATCAACAACTACTACAAGAAGAACCCTGACGTAAAGCCCACGAACCTTGCGGGTAGGGAGGCCAAGTTGGAGACGGCGACGGCATGAGCTGGGAGGAGTCGGGAGCATTTGGATTGGGAAAAGCAGTAATCATTTGGGAAGTGACGGTTGCAGCATAGTCACTGCTTCGGTTTTGTCTTGTTAGTCTGGAACTCGGGGATGGCATGTATCAACTCATAGCGGAGTACGACGGAGTTCAAGTTGTGGTTTCGGGGGTCTCCAGGGGCGGTCTCTCTCCGCTTTGTTGATGGCGATGAGCTTTCGCTTACTTGATGGCAACGGACAGGATATGTATCATTTTAGGAGCTGAGCAATCCAATTCCGGGTTACATTGGGGTTTCAGTGCCTTAACCTCTTCTCGTCTCTCTCGCCACCCTTTGCGGTCGACTCACTCACTCGACAGCCACGCACAGCCCGAGTGAGGTTGACGCCCTCCACTTAAACTGCTCCAACTGGAAGATTATATCCTCACTTCCATGATGCCTTATACAACGCCCAACTCATGTAGCGCTGGGCGCCCCCGGCAAACAAAGGCGCCCCCAGCACACAGACGCCGGAACGTTATCCCAGAGTTCCCGTCTCCTTTGCTTACTTTCAATCCCCATATCTTCAGCCTCCCCTCACTTCCGGCTGCAACGAAGACATGCGCGGTTAGCGCAGGCTCTCGACCTGGTAGCAGAACCATTTGATTGATGGCAGGGTTTCCTGTCTCCTTCCCATTGAGGACACTTACACGGGAAACGCACTGTGAGCAGCCGAAGGGAGCCGGCAGTGCGACGTCCCGTGTCCGTCAACATTTCGAGCAATACAGCTTCAGTTACAGGTACATCATGTATTTCTCTACCGCTTGTTGACTCATGGGAACTCGTCTTTGGCCTTCTGACTTGGCGTTGTCTTGAGAGAGTGCTGGATGGGTTTGTCCGCCGTTGACTTCGAGCGCCTGGAACCCGCACTGTGCGCTTCTCCCCTCCTCACTCTACAATCAACGCCGTTCTCAGCAACCAGCAACTCCATGGCATCTGACGGTATCTCTGCATATGCCCGGGAAACCGGGAATGCGGTGATTGATTGCAGGAGTCACGGCTTCTATCGGGTCCTCTGATAAGGGAAACGGTGTCTCAATTGCGGTTATCACGTGGCGGCAGCGAAGCTTAAGCGCGTCGCTAATTTTTAGGATGAATCACCGCCAGACAGCTCCGATTTTGGACCGACCATTCTCCAAACAACTCGCAACAAGCACAGCAAAATGGCTCCCACATCCGCACCCACGCTCCTATGGGGCGGCCGCTTCACCGGTAGGGCCAATTGCCATTGAAGAGGTGTCTAGTTGTGCAATTGGCTAATTATACCCCCTCAATGGCCAGAGGCGATCGACGACCTCATGTTCCAGTTCAACGAGTCGCTCTCGTTCGACAAGGTGCTCTACAAGGCCGACATCCACGGCTCGATAACCTGGGCCAAGGCCCTGCGCAAGCTCGACATCCTGTCGGACGAGGAGCTCGACCAGATCGTCAATGGCCTGCAGCAGGTCGAGAAGGAGTGGGAGGAGGGCAAGTTCGTCATCGACACGAAATCGGACGAGGACATCCACACGGCCAACGAGCGCAGGCTGGGCGAGCTGATCGGCTCGGCCGCGGGCAAGCTGCACACGGGCCGGTCGCGCAACGAGCAGGTCGGTGTTGACATGCGCCTGTGGGCTGGTGAGCAGCTGGAGGGCATCGCGGATGCCCTCAAGGGCCTGCTGGCCGTCTGCGCGGGCCGCGCGAGGGAGACGCTGCCGATTCTGATGCCGGGCTACACGCACCTGCAGCGCGCCCAGCCGGTGCGCTTCTCGCACTGGCTGCTGTCGCACGCCACGTTCCTCAAGGGCGACCTGCAGCGCCTCGAGGGCGTGCAGGAGCGCATCTCGGCCTGCCCGCTGGGCGTGGGCGCGCTCGCTGGCAATCCGTTTGGCATTGACCGCGAGTTTATGGCGAAGGACCTTGGGTTCCGCTCGGTGCATCCCAACAGCCTGTGCGCGGTTGCGGATAGGGACTTTGTGGTGGAGATCCTGCAGTGGTCGAGTCTGCTGATGGCGCATCTCAGCCGTCTGGCGGAGGATCTGATTCTGTTCTCGACGGCCGAGTTTGGCTTTGTCCAGGTTGCGGATGCGTACAGCACGGGCAGCAGTCTGATGCCGCAGAAGAAGAACCCCGACAGCCTGGAGCTGATCAGGGGCAAGGCGGGCAGGGTCATGGGGCAGGTGAGTTACTTCTCTCTTTCACAATTCAGGGCATATCAATGCTAACATCATCAGGCCTCGGGCTTCCTCGCCTCGCTCAAGAGCCTTCCCACCTCATACAACAAGGACCTGCAGGAGTCTGTCGAGCCCATGATCGACTGCATCAAGACGGTATCCAACTGCGTGCGCATCACTCAGGGCGTGCTGGCCACGCTCAAGGTCAACGGCGAGCGCATGAAGGCGGCGCTGACGGACGACATGCTGGCGACCGACGTGGCCGACTACCTGGTGCGCAAGGGCGTGCCCTTCCGCCAGACGCACCACATCGCGGGCGCCATCGTGCGCCGCGCTGAGGAGCGGGGCGTGTCCATCTCGGCGCTGCCGCTGGCGGACCTCAAGGCCATCTCGCCGCTGTTTGAGGATGACGTGAAGCAGGTGTTTGACTTTGAGAGCAGTGTCGAGCGCAGGTCGACGGTTGGCGGGACGGCGAGCAGCTCGGTACTGGCGCAGATTGAGGCGATTGAGGCGTTTGTCAAGAATTAGAGGGTTGGGATAGCAGGGTTTCAAAGTTGCTGTTTACAAGTCTACATAGGGAAAGGGGGTGGCCCCAGGGGGGCTGTCAGTTCAGGGTTGGGCTTACAAAATAATAGACTAAAGATGGCACGGGCCTTTGGCAGTACTGTTTACCTATGGTATCAAAAGCCCAAGGCACATTGTGCAAGTCTGACGGGATCATGTCGAGTCCGTCTCCCGGCGGTGAGAGTTCCGGCCCGGAGTGGGGGTGTGCGGGCGTTCCGTTCGCCGATTGGTGACATCATCCGGGGGTGGACAAGTCAAAAAGCCGGCGATTGCCGCAGACCTTCTCAGCTTGTTCAACCACAACCCGCAGGTTTCAACCCTCCACTTTCGATGATCGGCACTTTCACCACCCACCATGTCCAGCATCCGAGCAATATCCCGGGACCGACGAGACATACCGGAGATTGCGGTGGTCTCAGAGCATCTTCCCTCCGGATACACGGCCGAATTTGACAGCGCTCCGGCTGACAGCGCCGATGCCCCCACTGCTTCGACGGCCTCCGGGTCGGAGGTGCCGCCTGTGCCCGCCGAGGAGTCGTCGCTGAAGCTGCAGGGCGGCGACATGCATCGGGAGCTCTTTAAGATGGATGCCGCGGCGCGTGGCCTGATGCATCGCCGAGCAAACACTTTCCACTCGCCCAGGGAGTTCCAGCAGGACGATGAGGTCGCGGCCCCGATAACGGTCGGCGACCAGCTTGCGCCGCAGGGCTTCCGGCGGGCTTTTCTGCATCTGAGGCATGGTCATGACTTCATGGCCGCTCGGATGCCCATTACGCGCAACTTTGTCGAGTTTCTGGATCTGTATGGGAGCTTTGCCGGCGAAGATCTTGTTGACACGGACGAGGACGCCATCGAGGAAGAGGAGGAAGAGCAAGAAGGGGAACGGCGACCTCTTCTCCGGCAGCGGGTCCTCAGCACACGGTCAGCCCGCTCCGCAGACGCCGGCACCGTCAAGACCTTCTTCACGCTGATCAAGGCTTTCGTCGGCACCGGCATCATGTTCCTGCCCAAGGCCTTCTTCAACGGCGGCATCCTCTTCTCGACTCTCGCCATGCTCGCTGTGTCGGCCATCACCATGGTCGCCTTCCACTTGCTCTTGCAATGCAAGCTGCACTATGGCGGCGGCTACGGCGAGATCGGCCAGGCCATCGCCGGCCCCAAGATGCGCGCCCTGGTCTTGTTCTCCATCGCCCTCAGCCAGCTGGGCTTCGTCTGCGCGGGCATCGTCTTCGTCGCAGAGAATCTTTTAACCTTTCTCGACGCCGTCACGGGAGGACACAGTCCCGTCTCCACGGCCGGCCTGATCGCCCTGCAGCTGATCATCCTCGTCCCGCTGTCCTGGATCCGCAACATCTCCAAGCTCGGCCCCGTCGCATTACTGGCAGACGCCTGCATTTTAGTCGGAGTGAGCTACATCTACTGGTTCACGAGCACCTCCCTCGCGAGCCGCGGCATCGATCCGACCGTGGTCCTGTTCAACCCGAGCCAGTACACCCTCACCATCGGCGCGGCCATCTTCACGTTCGAAGGGATCGGCCTGATCCTGCCCATCCAGTCGTCCATGGCGAAGCCAGAGCACTTTGAGCCTTTGCTGGGTCTGGTCATGGCCATTATCACGGTGGTATTTACCTCCGTCGGAGCGCTGTGCTACGCCACCTTTGGCGAGCGCACCCAGATCGAAATCATCAACAATTTCCCGCAGGACAGCAAGCTCGTCAACGCCGTGCAGCTGCTGTATGCGATCGCCGTGCTGGCGGGCACGCCCGTGCAGCTGTTCCCTGCGCTGCGCATCATCGAGGGCGGGCTGCTGGGGCATATGCGCTCGGGCAAGGGGAGTTTGAGGACCAAGTGGGTGAAGAATGCGTTTCGGTTTGGCATGGTGGCGCTGTGTGGCATGGTGTCGGTTGCCGGGACGGGGAATCTGGATAGGTTTGTCGCGCTGATTGGGAGTGTGGCGTGCGTGCCGCTGGTATATGTGTATCCGGCGTATCTGCATTGGAAGGGGGTTGCGAGCAACAGGTGGGTGAGATGGGGGGATGTGCTCATGATGGTGGTGGGTGTTGTTGGGATGGTGTATACCACGGCCGTGACGGTGGCGAACAGTTTTCTGTGAGTGTTATTATGGTATGGGTGGTCAGGGGCGCATTGGAATGGCGTTTTATGGTTGGAAAGGAGTCAAAGAAAAGGAAGATAAAAATGTGGGTAGGATAGATGTTGAATGACGCGTGTTTTGGTTCTCCTCATCCGTCTCATGACGCTTCCGGCAACAGTTGACACAGCTGCCAGAAGCTTCCCCGCTCTTGCATTCTTGCCATTTTGACAATTTCTGAGGACTTTTCAGCGCAGCAGCTTCCGAGTTCAAACTGCAAGCATCCGGGCAGCTTCGAACTTGGACTTGGCTTGAACTCACAAACCCGTCGTCCCGGCCACTCTTCCACGCATCTCTCCACTCCCATTCAGATTCTTGCCACCAACCCGGACAAACCTCAACATCCAAAGCACACCACCAACCATGGCTATCTGGCGCCAGATGACCGAAACCGACGTCCCCGGCGTCATGCACGTCGCCGACGAAATCCACCGCGACCTGCCCGAGCAAGAGTCCGTCTTCCACGAGCGTCTGAAGCTCTACCCCGAGGGCTGCCTCGTCCTCGCCAAGGGCAACGACATCGGCGGCTACGTCGTCTCGTTCCCCATCCGCCGCGGGAAACCGCCTGCGTTGAACGAAATGCTCGGCGAGATACCCGCCGACGCGGACCAGTACTACCTCCACGACATCGCCATCCTGCCTGGCTTTCGGGGACGGGGCGCTGCGGCGGAGGGGATTGGGCAGATCCTGGAGGTGGCGGGACGGTATCCGACGACTTGTCTTATTTCGGTGTATGGCACGGGGCCGTTCTGGGCGAGGTTTGGGTTTGCACCGGAGGAGGTGGATGCGGAGATGGAGGAGAAGTTGAGTGGGTATGGGGTTGATGCGACGTACCTCACGCGGAGGAACAATAATGAGGGTTAAGGGGCGCCATGTCAGCATGATAAGGCGAATCAGGTCTGGGTATATTTCGACGGGCGTTCTGGCGGGACTGAACTGAATTATCACTGTCTGGTATCAGCACACTGGCAGGCCACCTATCAGGTGACTGCTGCAGCCATCCAACATGAACCTGAATCAACTCGGGGATCATTTTCTCAACATTAGTTTAGCCACTCTATCAGAGACGTTCCCAACAAACATGTCAACAGCCTCGGTTCCTTCCATTCAGTTCAGGTTAACCCCCTTTCAACAACCCGGCACCAAAAACCCCGTTCAACACCGCCACCTCCCCATTGGTCAGACATAGCACCGTCCCGTCCCTCAGCACCCGGCACAGCGTAACCGCCGCCGTCACCCAGTCGTGTGGGATGAAGAAGTGCCGCCGGATTATCCCGCTGTCTGTTGCAGGCCCTGAGGTCGAGCGTGAGAGTGATGACGCCCCCTGGTCCAGGGGAATGGTGCATACCAACAAATGGTGGTCGAGGAAGACGATGCGGCCTGGCCGTGGCGTAGGGAAGCGGATGGTGGTGACCGGAAAAGTGGATGATTTGTGAGCGTACCTCTCTAGATGGGTTGGCGCAGGCGGTAGTAGTGCATCGTCCGGTGCGTAGGGGGAGATGCTGGGGCAAGTGGCTGTCCAGTTATGGCGTCGATTGTGTAAAGAGACTGATCAGGAGGGGGTGGCCCAAGAGAGATTGAGGTGGCTTGCTCGAGCGTGTCCCTGGAGAAGACCGTCTGTAACTGCTGAATGATGTACAAGACGTTATCGGGTTGCCAGGTGTTGTCACCTTGCCGGCTTCTCTTCGCCTGAGAGTCCAATAGCCGGCCGGCGCGGTGGTGGACACGAAGCTGCCAAGTCCGCCCTCGGTCTGTGAGGAATCCCTTTTTGGAGTACACGACCTCGGTTCATAGACCTCCCCCCAGTGTAATCGATGCGCGCGGACTTAACGATGGTGGCCCTGTTGGCCATCAAATAGGCCAGGAAATCCTGCTTGGAGCTCCATAACAGGTCCCTGGCTTGACCGGCATGCAATACATGATCTTACCGGTCTCGTGTGTCTTCTTTCCTACCGTGTTGTAAATCATACCTTACCTCACTGATAGTGCCGTCCTCGTCGGTACTATGCGCGCGCAATCAGCAGGTCATCTGAGGCTCCGTCGCCCTCGGCTCAACTGCCATGATGCCACTGCCAGCTCTAGGAGGGGCGCTCATAAAACGTGGTAGATACACTATGGAGGTGCTGAGCATTGAAAGTGTCGGTTGTGTTGGGTTTGATCAGAGGTTACCAGGGAGGTAATTATCGATTGCGATTCGGTATCACTGATCCGGTTCGATGCACTGCTAAATCGGCAAGTTTTTGGGGACGGACCGGACGGTTTGGGACGGTTTGGTACCCAGATGTTGCAATACATTCTCCGGAGGCCGTTGAGCCTGGGGCAGTCGACGCCCAATATGAAGTAGGCTCGGATGCCAGAACGAACATGCACCGGACCAGTCGGAGGTGCAGTTCACTGACCAACAAATGCTACGTTGGGCCGTTGGCAGCCCGCGGGCCCCGCCCTCTCCAGTGTTGCAGGCACCTTACCTGACTTTCCTCAAACATTGGAGTAAGTCGTTGGATGACTGGGAGTGAGCTCCAGCGAAGCCGGTGCGACTCGAAACCATGCACAGAAAGAGAAAGCTGGACGCGGCGATCATTGAGGGCAAGTGAACGATGGACAAGTCACTGGGGAGTATGGCCGAATGTCCAAGCTAACAGTGTCGGATAGTGCTACCAAGCGAGAGCAAGATACTTGCCGTGGAGCAGCATGGCATCTCCAGTTGGGCCTCAACAGCCCGGATAGACACCGAAGCCCCTGATGGTACCCAGAAGTCGTATTTTCTCAAGGTAGGCGTCTGAGAACAACGCTTTAGAAGGCTAGAACGACACTCGAAGTATGCTGACGCATTTGTCTGGAAGACTTTGGGAACACATGACGCTGAGCAGCGGGTGCTAGGCGAGTACATGTCCATGTCTGAGATCTATCAGACCTTGCCCAGCATCGCACCCCAACCTCGCGGGTACGGGAAGTGCCAAGAGGGCAACGCGTCCTTCTTCCTGTGCGACTATATACCACTCAAGCCTGGACTCCCCGACCCGGTGCGCATAGGCGAGAAACTGGCCGAGCTTCACCACAGAAGCCAGTCACCGACAGGCCAGTTCGGCTTTCACTGCACCACGTTCGACGGCAAGCTGCCTCTCACGACGACGTGGGACAGCAACTGGACCTCCTTCTTTACCAGGCTACTGCGAGGCGTGTACAAGCTCGATGTCGAGGTCAATGGACTTTGGCGGGAGCTTGACGACGCTATGCAGGTTGCGTTCGACAAGCTGATCCCTCGGCTGCTCGACCCCCTGACTGCGGACGGCAGAACCATCAAGCCCTGTCTGATACACGGCGATCTGTGGGAATCCAACATTGGAACGCACAAGGAGACAGGTGACATCTACATCTTTGACGCTTGCGCCTACTATGCCCACCACGAAAAGGAGCTGGGGATTTGGAGGTGCGAGCACCATGAGTTGCATGGCGAGGAGTACCGGCGGGGATACTTGAAGAACTTCCCGCCTAGCGAGCCCGTTGACGAGTTTGACGACAGGAACAGACTGTATTCCGTCGAGACGCTGCTGATCAACTCGGCCCATTTCCCTGGGGCCGTGACAAGGAGCCGAGCGCTGGACGAGTTGAAGTGGCTTGCCGAAAAGTATGGGTATTTGTAGGGGATTTTTAGTAGTAGCCTGGGCGATATCAACATTTTTGAAGAGAGAGCACTTGCCGCAATTCTCAGATCATGGCTGATAAGATTGTCATCGTGACTTGTTGGGTGTGAAAAAGGGCTGAACAACCCCCTGAGCCCCTGGCTGCCAGGGCAACAGACACTCTCCACCCCCCTGCTGACTAGGTTAACCCCTGAAGTTTGGGCCATGCTCGGCGCCATGATTCCAAACTGGGCCCTGGAGCAGCATTGTGCATAAAGGTTATTGCTTCTTTTATTTCGAGATACCCGCGAGGGACAGTGATGAATTGACGCCCTAGACAGTGACTCCCACTTTTCACCATACTTATCCCTAACCCTGGTATTTTTTTCTGCCCCACACCCCGCAGCTCACTGCAACATCGCTTATCCCCTGACCTCGGGCGCCCCTGGTCACCGCAATGCCTTGCGATAATCTTGTTGCCATCACTCCTGTAGCGACCCCTGCCGAGGCACTCAAATAGCTGGGTTTACTCTATGGTGGGCTTGAGCGATGTGATGCGGCTTGCGATGCGGCTTGCGATGCGGGTGCGGAACAAAAAAGGTCGGGGTTAGGGATATGTATGGTGGAAGTGGGGTCACTATCTGGGGCGTCAATTCATCAGTGTCCCTCGCGGGTGTCTCTTTATTTCAGCTTGGACTTGCGTTTGCTGTAGTTGTCTGTGCAACTCACCTGACCTGCGTCTTCTCACCCACCTTAGCAAACTGAAAGACTTTTCCTTAGGTACCACAACCATCTCGACTGAATTTCGAGTCTCAAAAACGGAACAACCGAAACCGGACAACTGAACCATCACAATGGCCACCCCTCGCGTCTGCGGCAACCCGTCCTGCCCCAAACCCCCCGACTCAACACCCGCCCTCCAACTCTGCTCGCGCTGCCGCACAACCCGCTACTGCTCCCAGGCCTGCCAGGCGGCCGCCTGGCCGTCCCACAAACAGGCCTGTCGTCGGCAGAACTACATCCTCAAAGTGCACCTGCACCCGGAGCATATCCGGGACCCGCCCGTGGTTCGCACCCTCTCATGCCCGGCCGACGTGCCCTTCCTGCTGCTGCACACGGCGCTGCAGGTCGCCTTCGACTGGGCCGCGACGCACTCGTTTGACTTTGCCGTCAAGGACCCGGCCTACGTCGAGCCGGCCAACCCGCTCGAGATGATCATGCGGCAGAGCATGAACCTCATGGGGCGGGACAGCCGGACCGCGGTGGGTAACGACGAGGGGATGCCGCGCGAGTACATGCTTCGTGTCATTGATCCGGTGCAGGGGGATCATGGGCCGGGCTTTGGGGCGGGTATTGATAGGATGCATGAGGGCCGGAGGAGGCATCCGAGGACGGTGGAGAAGGATAGTGCGAAGCTGCCGCTTTGGAAGGTGTTTGATAGTGCCGAGTATCAGGGTAAGTTCCGTGGCGCAACTGCTTAGAGGAGGCGGGGGATGAGGGTTAGCTGACATTTGTGTCAGGCAAGGAGATCGTCTACACGTACGACTTTGGCGACAACTGGGAGCACTACATCACCGTCGAGGGGCGGGCCGACGCCACCGACCATTTTGTCTGCCTGTCGGGCACCGGCCACCCCGTGGCTGAAGACGTGGGCGGCGTCAAGGGCTGGGACGCGCTCAAGGCGGCGTACCGCGCGGCGCGACCGAACAGGGAGCAGCGCGAGAAGCGCGAGTGGTTCGAGAACCAGGCCAGCAACGGCGACCCCGCCGGGCTCGCGGGTGACCGGGTCAACTTCTGGGACATGGACCAGGTGAACAGGAAGCTGAAGGTTATGCTGGAAGAGTTTGCGCGTGCTGCAGGGATGAACTGAGCTTGCGTTGGGCAGGATAGACAGTGAGCCCGGGAAGGGTGTTTTAATGGTCTAAGACAGGAGGTAATACTGGTGACTGACCAACACGTCTAGTCCCTCATGCTGTTTCTCTGAGACGTTTGAACCTAACAATCCACAAACTACAGTGCCTCGAACCCCAAGCTCGCTTCTCTTGGCAGCAAGCTGTGAGTTGATCAAGGCCCGCTTATGGCTGCCACCTATCCTCTCCTCGCGCCCCCCTTTCTGCTCCCAAAACAGCCTTTCGGAGGCAACGCCCGCCGAGGGGAACCGTCTCCATGAAAGTCCCGACCTGTCCTTCCCTCTCCCAGTCCAGCGTTCGGAAACAAAGCGCCATGCCGGGAACTGCCTGGCTTGAAACAATTACCCGCAGCACCGTACGGGGATTGTTGTGCTCGTTGATTTTACCCTCGCCAGAGCTCGAGTACCTGGGTGCTAATCACTCGAGTCATAGTCAGTATCCTCATCACTGCTATCGAGATAGTCGACCTTGTGCTCGGCTTCGTCCCGCCCTCTCCGCCACCATTTCCACCGACTCTTTGTCTTCTTCTGCTTCAGCTCCTCTCCAGCTTGGATAGCCTGGAGAATCATCAACCGTTGCCGCTCTATCTCCTCTGCTTCCCGAGCCCGCTGCGCTTGTAACATTGAGTCATCCCTGGCGCGACTGTCTTGGGTCTGGGCGACTTGACGCCGACCGGGTCCAAGTTGCTGTTGTTGTTGCTGATGTTGCTGTTGTAGCGCAGGCGGGCCCCTTGCCATGGCAATGTCCGGCGGTTGTGAGCGCGGCCGAGGCGGGACGGGCTGCGGCATTGGAGGGCCCAAGAGATCTTCAAATTCGCGGAGGGGCTGTTCCTGTCTGTATTGATTGCGCTCGTTCCTCGGAAGAGGGGGGCCGGCGTTGTGGAAGATTTCGGCTTGTTGGGGTGACACGGCCTCGTACTCATAGTACGAGGGCATGGCGGAGTTCGGCTGCTGCAAGTAACTTGAAGGTGCGGAGGACGGCGGCCATGGTGGCAGCGGAGCATCTCCTTGGGACTCTTTAAATTCGCTCAGTGCGTGCTCCTGCCGCTGCTGCTTGCGCTCTTTCTTCGAGAGCGAAGGACCGGCGTTACGGAACAGCTCGGTTTGCTGGCGTGCGAGTCCCTCGTAGGAGGGGGCCGGTTTGCTCTTGACTGTCTGAGGCCTCGGCGGCTTTGCTGTCGTTTGGGGCTTGTGTGGTTGTTGCAACGGTCCCACGGGCGCTCGCTCGACCGCAGGAGGCTTCTTTTGGTAGGGCCCGGTGCTGCCTGGAGCGGCGATTGGGGCCCTGACGGTTGGCTGGGCCCTCGGTGTGGCATTGAGGTTGCCAGGGCGGTTATCGATGACCTGTTGTCGGTAAGGGATAGGGCCGACAGCGAGACCAGAGCGCTGAGTGGTAGTTGACGGCTTGTTCTGTCCTGTTGTAGGAGGGGTTGAGGCCGGCCGGGCGGGCGTTACTGACTTGACTGTGAGTTTTGAGTTGTTGGCAGGTTGTTCCCCGTCAGACTCCCACAGAGCCGTTGCATCGTACTCGTCGGCGGCCTCGTCGGCGCGGACAGCATGGCTACTCTGAGGAGAGGAACTCCTAGAGGAAGACGCAGAAGATCTGGGAGATTGGTCAGCCGTCGCGCGCATCATGTTGCTGACATTACCGGGAGACGTACACTGCTGAGTTCAACGTGGCAAGCAACTCTTGCCGGCCACGTGTGAACCAACGATGCTTTGCGGCCTCTTCCGCCGTCAGCCGGAGCTTCGGATCCTTGGCCATGAGTTTCCGGACAAAAGCACGACCGTCCTGGCTCATGCCACGTCTGTCGAGGCAGTCGAGGGCGGCGTCAGGGGAAGCCGGCGGGGGTTTGCCCGTCATCAAGTGGACGCAGATGGCCCCGATCGACCACATGTCGGCCGCAAACGAGTAGTTTGCTCTCTGCGAGCGCGGGTCGGTCACGGTGGTGACCTCGGGTGCCGCGTATTGGGGGGTGCCGATCATGGTCGAGAATTCGCCGCCGGCGGCTCGCTTGCTGATGCCAAAGTCGCTGATCTTGACCTTCCAGTCCTTCTCTGGCGGCTTCTCGACCACAAGGAGATTCTGCATAACCGTATATCAGCATTAGCGGCCTAGAAGAGCACCTTCGAGGGCAAATTCGAGGGAACAACTCACGGCGGGCTTCAAATCGCGATGGATAAAATGGTATTGGTGCATGTATCCGATGCCCCTGACGACCTGAGATATGATCCCCCTGGTCTCGTCTTCCGAAAATGGTTTGTTGAGGTATCGTTGCAGGTCTCCGAGTGGGAGATATTCCATGGTGATATAGATGTGATTTTCAGAAGCGAACCAGCCGAATGACTGGACAAACAAAGAGTTGTACTGCCGCGTGTAAGCAACATTAACCTGCCCATCTCATGAGCCACAAACAACTCACTCTCTGCTTCGAGAATTTCGCCAATGCCTTGAGCTCTTCCTTGTAGAAAGCCTTGGGATTCTTGTCCCTTTTCACCTCCTTCACGGCGCGGTAACGGTGGAGTTTGGTGCCTTGAGTATCATGTATGCACTCCTCCTTGTAGACTTGGCCAAAACCGCCTGCCCCCAACACTGCCGGTCTGCCATCTGATTCGCGTACTTGCTGCCATGTCTCCTCAACCTGGAGTTGGTCGATTGTGGCCGCTGAGTCTGGTTTGTCGCTGAGCTGGTGAACACGGCGCTTGTGCCACTCGAACTTGACATTGAGCTCCGAGTCCTCAACCAGCTCTTCATCTCGGTCCATTTCAAAATACTGGAGGCAACTTTCGCCAACAAACGCGAGAAGGAACAATGCGGCACCTATGTGGCCCGGGTGTCGCAAGGCGTCCTAGTAGTAACACAGCACAAAGGTTTGAATTTGATCAAATCAAACCCGCACCTGGCCGTAATAGGCGCTGGAGTTGTCCCCTGATTTATTAATAGAAGAAAAGCCTACCTGGTAGTGTTCAGGGGGTGCGGGGGCAGAGAGGTAAGAGTGACGCAACAAGAGCCTAGAACTCGGGCTTTTACATACATAGGTAGCACTTGAGTAGACTGGAGTTTGGATGAACGCGCTAACTCGAGGGACTTTCGTTCAACAGCGCCATGGCGGCTGGGAAGCCCAGCTGGCTAGAGGAGAAAGGATTTGGGGGAAAAACGGGATCGCATCCATTGGCGACACAAGCCACGTTCCAAGTTGGGAACCACTCAGAGCTGAATCAGCTGATTGCCGGCTGACTTTCACTGGACCGACATTTCAGCTCAGCTCGTGACTGTGTCGCCAGGCAAAGCAAAATCTTCTTTCGAATCGTCACGGATCCGAGACACTCATTGAACGCTCCCTTTCTGTCTTCCCGGGGAGATATCAGGGCAAGATGGATCCATTCACCATCCTCTCCCAGCTGGAGACCTGCTACAAGTACGTGACCACTAAGTTGTGCGCCTTGTGCCTCCGCAACGCTGACAAGCCGTGCACAGATATGGCAAGGCTCTCGTCGACTTGTTCCAGCGGTGGAAGGGCGCCGACGACGAACTCGCCGAGAGAGTCGTCATCGTCGAGCTCTGCTGGATGAACGTCAAGGTCAACATGCGCATCATCCGCAACATGCACCGTGACCGCGTTCTGAACGACGAGGTGCAGGAGGTCCTTGAGGAAGGACTGGGGAGAGTAACCGAAAAGTTGAGGCTCGCCGCCGCGCAGGTGCAGAAGCTGCAGGATCCGCGGTCCGACGCGCGCCCTGGTTTCCTGCTCTTCGGCCGACGAGCCAAAGCCGCCAAGTACGCGCTGTACAAGAGCAAGCTGGACGCCACGATCCAGGACCTCGAGACGTGGCAGCAGCGCTGTACCCTGGCCATAAACCTGAACGTCGGGCGCGATCCAAACCCGGCCATCGGCCAGACACTGCAGAAGCTGGGACAGGACGAGGCCCAGGAGAAGCAGCAGACCGGCTCGGGGGCGGCACCATCCGGCAAAGAACACTGGAAACCCCCCATCACCACCGCCACCACCACCACCACCACCACCACCACAGCCACGACCTCCCCCATCACCCTGACCCTCAACATCCGCGACGCCCTCCAGCCCACCCGCTCCGGCACCCAACCATCCGTCTTCCTCCCCAACATGCCCCTCTCCACTTCTCCCATCCCCTTCAGCCGCGCCAAGGCAGCACGCCTCCAATCCTCCTCCCCCGACAACACGAAGAAAGAAAGATGGTTCATCCTCGACACGCTCCCCTGCCGCCCGCAAACCGACGTCCGCGCGCTGACCGAAGACGTCCGGGACCTCGCGCGCAAGCTCAAGCACGCCGACCCGTTCGCCTTTGGCCTGCTCAACTGCAAGGGCGTCGTGCGCGTGTTTGGGCAGTCTGGTCCAAGGATGGAGCTGGAGGGGTTTGATATCGTGTTTAATGTCCCCGAGGGGACGGATGCGAGGGGGATGAGGAGTTTGAGGGGGTTGTTGTTGCTTGGAAAAGGGGGTGGTAGTGGTGGTGGTGCTCCGCCGTCGCTTTCGAGGAGGGTGAGGCTTGCGCTGGAGCTGGCTAGCAGCGTGAGTTATGTGCATACGTTCAACTTTGTGCACAAGAATATCTGTCCGGAGTCGGTGTTGCTGGCTGCGCGGGAGGATGGTGGCGGAGGGAATATGGTCGGTGTTAGCCGACGGTCGAGTTTCCTCATTGGGTTCGAGAGTTTCCGGTCCGCGGGTGGTGTGACCAGCATGCTGGGCGACCAGGACTGGCAGCACAATATCTATCGCCATCCGGAGCGCATGGGGGAGTTCCCGGCCGAGGAGTACCGGATGCAGCATGACATCTACAGTCTGGGGGTATGTCTGCTGGAGCTGGGGTTGTGGGAGCCGCTGGTCGAGTATTTAGGGGGTGAGACTGATCCGACGCCCGAGTATGGCCGGGTTTGTCGTGAGTTTGTCGAGATGGGAAAGCCCTGGGTCTTGTTCAAGGAGTATCTGGTCGAGCTGGCGCAGAACGAGCTGCCTCGCAGAATGGGCGACAAGTATGCCGACGTGGTGCTGACCTGTCTCACCTGTTTGGACAGCGATGGGAGCTTTGGTGATCAAGGGGGGGTTGCTGATGAGAATGGAATCCTGGTTGGGGTGCGCTTCATTGAGGCGATTCTCGGGCAGCTGAACGAGATTGTGCTTTGAGGACGAACTCAGGGGTTGGGAACGAGGTTTCTTCAGTTTCTCAGCTGTGGGGCACGATGTGTTGGAAACGAGGTGTCTTCAGTTCCAGGTTTTTATAGAATCCGAGCTGATTGACCTTGACAGTTGTCTGGGGTGAATTGTTCAACAAACCAGAGCAGTAACCCGGACCCGGGGATTGCCCTCATGCCTTCTTCTGCCATGCGGACCGAAAAGTACATGTGCATATTACCGAACCAAGTCTATGTCCAGGACGAAGCGGAGATCCTAGCAACGCTGTTAGCTGAAGCCTCCCAGACTTAGAGTCGAATGTTTCTTACATCCAGAATGCCAGACGCCCCGTCCTGCGAGGCACCATCCAGCGTGAACTTGGCCAAACTCCGCTTTCTCTTCTGGATCTGGACGATGTTCTGTCCATCTGTTAGTAAACGCGTACCTTTGAAGTTCTGTAAGTACTGTGAGCACTAACCTCTTCAACCGAATTCTTCACCACGTATCGGATGACTGTAACGGTCCATGTCTGGCCCATGCGGACTGCCCTGGCTATGGCTTGCTCTTCGACAGAAGGATTCCACTGTGGTTCGATAATGTGGACGTAGTTTGCCGCCGTGAGGTTGAGTCTGGGCGTGTTATCAGCTCATCGCCCCGTCAGGGGTAAGAGATTGGAGTGCAAGGAGCGCTCACCCAACAGCCCCCGTCTGGACAGTCATGAGGAGGACCGGCACATCCGTGACCCTGAACTGCTCCAGGATGCGGAGTCTCGCAGTGTAGGTGACGGTGCCATCAATTTTCAGGCATTTGATGCGGTGTTGCTCGAGGTGCCGCTCAAGCAGATTGAGGGTCGTGACCCAGGATGAGAATACCAGGCTGCTGCGCAGTCAGTTGACATGTTCTGACTGGAGGTTTCGGGTTTCGGCGTGCCTTTTAGCCCCAAACTCGACCTGATTCAAGCGGTTTACGACGGCTTGGAGCTTGCTGGAAAGGCCAACTTCCGATTGCTTAGGGGCAACTTCATTGAAGTTCGGCAACGGGAGGTTGGGTGTTCGACCCCCTGATGTCATGCCCTTCGGAGTCGAACACCGTGAGTTCGTCCTCGAGCGCAACTGCCTTCCGCACTGCGAGCAGATGTCATCTTGTTTGACGAGTTCGAGTTGGTCTTTGTCCGTCCCGCTGCAAAACTCGCAACTCTCGGGATCAAGGTCCGGCTCAGCGGTACCGTTGATGGTTGCCGCCGATGTGGACCAAGTCCCGTTGTTGCACAGCCTTCGGAGCTTTGTCATGGCCGTGAAGAGGATGTTGTAGTTCTTGATCTTGACCTTGGAGCTGACGGCGTCGTCCATCTCACGGGCACACTGTGCCATGATGGCGTTGTAATCCGTTCTCTCTTCGTTTCGTAGTGTGACGTCGACCTGTTCGAACACGGGCTCTGGGAGATGGAGCAACCTTTCGTCTCGCCGCAAACAAACGGTCCGCAGCAGCTCCCGCAGGTAGGAAGAGCCCGTTTGGGGATCTCTCGCCAGGGGTTCCAGGATGTGACGTTGAAAGATTGCCGGAGACGAGAAGGGCTCGAGATGGAGGAAGCCGAGCAAGGAGACGAGGTCGTCGAGACTGTTTTGAATCGGGGTCCCGGTCAAGCACCAGCGGTGCCCTGACTTGAGGGCAACTGCGGCTTTGAACTGGGCAGAGCCTCTGTTTCGGATCCAATGTGCTGCATAAGGATTAGGCTGGGTGTTGCCTGGTAGAGGGGAAAAGGGGTATCATCGTCTTGCCTTCATCAAGCACAGTTCTGTACCATTCAATCTGATGCAGAAGGCTCCTGGTCTTGAACTCAGCTGACAGAGTGGCATATGTCGTGAGGACTAGGTCATGGGAAGTCAAGCCGGACAGAGACGTCGGACGTTCCTTGCCGTGAAATTTACAGATTTCGAGAGCGTTTGACTTCACGTGTCTGTAAGCCCATGTTAGTTGCTAGACAAAACCTGGTGATGGGAAAAGAAAGCGATATTAATTAATAGTGGGACACGTGTCAATGAGGGAAGTGCCGTGTAATTAATTACCTCTCAACCTCCGACTCCCAAACGTTCAGGACCTCTGCCAGACATGGCCGTTAGCAAGTCCAACTCGCCTGAGAGCAAGGCAACAAGACAGAACTTACGTGCGGAGCTTACAACAACCAATGTAGCTCGGGACTTCAACAATCCGTCGCTCAGACTTGACTCGGAGTGCCACTGTCTGGCATTTTTTGAGTCCGCAATGATTGTCGAAATCATGGTCAGCGTTTTACCGAGACCCATCACGTCAGCCAGGATGCCACCGGTAGAGTACGATGGGATGTTGCAGGCAGGTCTGTGTCCGAAGTCAGTGGGCCACAAGAGAACATATACCTGGTAGGCTACTTGAAAGCACGCACGGTATATTGGTTAGGCTACGCAACCTCGCTTGCAGTGCCTGTGAGTGACGGTCGTTCTCCCTATGGCGGATGAAACGCACCGCGGTGGATTGGTGCCTGTGACATGTTAGTTCGGGCTCCCCGTCTCTCCTAAGAACTTGTAGGGATGGTGAGCGTACTCTGTCAGGGCGGTGAGAAGAAGATCCAATCTGCCGAAAGATTGAGAGCCTTCGTTCTCAGAGAAAGTGTCATACAGAGATCCCAGTATATTCTCGACCTCGTCCGATATCGTCTTTCTCCTGAGGTCCGTCTCAGCCAAGCCGACGAGATGGGTTAGATCTCGCATTTCCCGGCCGGCTCTGAAGAGCTGTGGGTTGAAGTAGCCCTTGCAGCTGGGTTCGAGGAAGAAAGGGTGCTGAAGAAAAGCGGGAACGGTGGAGAGAGCCTCCACGACGCGGTCGGCGCTTGAAAGGGGTCCGTATACGTTGATGGTCAGGGCCACGATCCCCTTAGACCGCAACGGTTTTGGAGCAGAGGTCGCAGCTGCGCATTCGATGACGGCTGTTGCGCTTACGGTTCCAATCCGGTCAAGACTCCATAAAGCTCGAGAAGTGGCCAAGTCAAGCTCAGCAACAAGGTCGCCGGACCTCGTTGATAGCCCATGACAATGCAGACCGGAGGCTTCAATTTCGAGGAGACAAAAGCGGCTGTTGCCGGACAACAGTCGTTTTAATCCGCTCGGTGGTCTGAAACGGGCCTTGGCTTCGCAAAGCTAGTCACAGGTAGGTTGGTCAGCTTTTAGGTACTCTCCGACGCACTTTTATCAATTATCTTACTGCACCGTAGCAAATAATAGAGGTCTCAGTCTGATCCATGGTAGCATACCCCGAAACTGCACTTCCGGGGACGCCTGGAGCCCAGTCCATCTCCAAAAGGCCATCCTGTGCCGAAGCTCGACGTGTGTGGGGGGACCATACGTTCGAGTCGAGATGCTTGTCTTCAGATTGAAACGGTGATGTGAGAGGTCCTGGCGTTGCGGCGGCCTGCGTGAAGATCGTGGCTTCAGATGCAGGCGCCACGGTCACGCTGGGATCGAGCGAGGGCCGAGGCCGCTTCAGCTGGTTTCTCTGAGTGTCCGAGTCGATATCCTCCTGGCCGTGCCGTTTCGCAGGCCGTGGTACAATGTCGAGTTCCATGGGAGAAAAGGGGCCAATAAGGGCCTCTTGATGATGGCCCATCGTCAATGACTGGAAACGAAGTGCTCGGAAGCAACACTTTGGACTCCTTGAGCAGTGATCTGAACCCAGAGGGACATTAGTACATCACGGCTTCTTTAGCACCGCTCCGAAGTCTACATGTAGACCCCAGAGGTAAGCTTCGGAATGGTTTGTCAGAGAAAACGGAGACGGCAAACGAGGCGTAGGGTGCAGTGCACATGCGGTGTGCCTGACGAGTCCGCCGCGGCGCCACAGACTTCAGCCCAAGCCCAGCCCAGGGGGGCTCAGCACTGCCCATTGCCCGCACCTTTCCTACCACGGTTGCATGAGTTCAGCTCAGCCCCAGGGGCGCCCCCTCACGACACGATTCGCTCGAATGAGTCTCGGGCGGCAACTTGGCCAAGACAACCCCCTGGCCGCGGCCTCCTTCTCAACTTCTCAACATGAAGTCTCACAATCATCGTCCAGAAACGTGTTCATAATTGTTTGTTCTGCCCGGCTCTAGACTTTCTAGACACTGCGGCTTGGCATTTTACTTCCGCACCATGGCCACGACTCCCTGTTTGCTCGACGACGTCTTCCAAGAAGCTGTCAGCAGCTTCGCAGCAAGCCTGACCGAAAAGCAGCGGCGTGAGTTCCACGGCTGCACCCGCAGACATGTCGAAGACACAATCCAAGGCATCGAGAACCGTCTTGCCTCGCAGCGCCAACAGCGGAATATGCGGAGAATCGCCAAGTTTGTCGAAGGAATGTCCCAGCTGGGCAAGGTCATCGAGGTCTTCGTCAATGTAGATTCTACCGTCGCCTTCCTCTGGGGTCCGATCAAATTTGTGCTTCTCGTGAGTTCTGCGTCGCTGTCCCCCATTCTCTTTCGATAGTAGTCTCCTAACAACAGAAACGAAGACCGCGGGCACCTGGGTCGAGACCCTGGACTGCCTTCTCGACGCCTACGCCGAGGTTGGCGAGTTTCTCCCTGGCTTATCCCAGTACGAAAAGTTCCTCGGAAGCCATCCTGCCATTGGAGTCCACCTGCGGAACTATTACCGCAATGTGTTGGAGTTCCACAGGAAAGCGCTCTCGGTGTTCTCGAGACCAAGTACGTGATTTCGTGCCAGATCTTCAGGTTCCAAGTTTGGCCCTGGTGGCCTGGTTGAGTCGGTTCATTGACGCTTCGCAGGTTGGAAGACAGCTTTTCATGCAGCGTGGAAGACTTTCAAGACGCAGTTCGGGCCCATCTTGATCAAGCTTAAGCGGCACCGAGATCTGCTGTCAGACCAAAAGATTACCGCCGCCCTGGCTGACATCAAGGACTTAAGGCAGTCTTTCGAGGACAGACTCGACGACTTGTCACGGCAAGTCCAGAAGCTCCACCTTGACAACCACGAGGAAGACTCCATCCGGCATCGCGAAGCTCTCGCCCGGAAACGCGAGTTTGTCCTGTCCAGACTCGACCCGCCAGACTCTGGATCCGACTTTGAAAGAGCCTTGAACGAGCGGCAAATGTCCACTTCCGGTGAATGGCTCCACGCCGATGCTGCATTTCGTCAGTGGACAGATCTTACCACGAGAGAGAGCCGCGCCCTATATCTAAATGGGATCCCCGGAACAGGTGAGTTGCGGCCATCCTCGATATGCGAGTTAATAATTCAGGTAGTGTGCCGTGATGTTGATTCACTCGTCTCTTACAGGGAAGACGATTTTGGCTTCGGGAGTCGTCCAACACCTGCAGAAGATTCGAGAGAGCAACAACACAAATCAGAAACCGTCGGTTCTCTATTTCTTTCTCAGGCATCATCAGCCCGACAAGCGGACTTTCGCTGCACTGCTGCTTGGCCTTCTCTCCCAAGTAGTGCTCCAGGACGAGGTTGTTCTTGATCTTGTCTACCAGCGCCTAAGTTTGGCCGACCAGCAAAAGGTCCGATCCCTGTCCCTGTTGCGAGAGCTCGGGGAGCTAGCCTTGGGGGCCCAGAGTCTCTGTTTCGTTGTGGTTGACGGACTCGACGAATGCGTCGACGACCTGGGCACTCAGCACGAGAAGGCTCAGGGAGAAGTCATTGACTGGCTCGAGACTCAGATCGCGACACCGAATGCTGGCAGCCCCGGGGGAGCCGGTGGTCAGCCGCACGACCGGTGCATACGGCTGCTCATTAGCGGCCAGAGGAACGGCTTCTTGGAAGAACAGCTGAAGCATTGGCCCGCCATTCAGATCGACTCCTCCCCCGCCCATATGAGCGATATCGAAGCCTACTCGAGCGCCATGAGTCTTCAGATCCAGAAGAGGTTCCGCGTCGACGAGGCCACCCGTCTGGATATTATTAGCAGGGTCTATGCCACAGCCAAGGGTATGTCGCAACACTCCGTTCGAGCCTCTCGCTTCACTCTAGGGTTGCTAATCACGCGGCGAGCAGGCATGTTTCTTTACGCCAAAGTCGTCTTGGACAATCTGTTGCGCCAGCCTACACTCGGCCATTTCAAGAGAGAACTGAGAGACGAGCATTTTCCCAAGGGCATGGATCAAGCGTATGATTAACTACCTACCAACCTGGCCCATGACAAGACTAACAAGGCCCAAGATACGAACGAGTGGTCGTGCACATCCTGGAAGGCCAAGATGAGCAACAAACCAGACTGGCTCGGCAGATCCTCGACCTGGTTATGTGTGCGGAGCGGCCTCTGATGTGGAAGGAAATTCAGGCCCGCTTTTGCATTGACGTCCACTCCGGGACTGCTGATCCGGACTTTCGCTTGCTGGAGCCATGCAAGAAATACTGCGGCTCTCTGGTCGAGGTTGGGCGGAACATTGACGGATCTGGTTCTGGACCAGACGACATGGTTGAGCTCGTTCACGAGACCGCGCGGACGTAAGTGGCCCTTAACCATCTGACGCCTTACACCAAGTGCTTGGACCGCATTGGTGACTGTTTGAGGAATCTCGACCGCTGACTGGATACTTGGCAGGTATCTGCTGCACACGGGCAGGTTCAAACTGGCCGACTTGCAGAAGGAGATGGCGCTTTTCTGTGCGCAATATCTCTCATCGGCGCCTTTCAGCCCCCGGGAGGAAGTCTCCAGCGTCAGGAAGCACTGCCAGACTGGCTACTACGCGTTTCTCGACTACGCCGTCGCCAACTGGTGGAAACATGTCAAACGTCTCGACGTCGATACCGATTCAAGCACGTTCACGGGGGTCTGTAATCTGTTGAGTCGTCTCAGGCCTGCGCCAGAGCAGGACACCGCTGCAGATGGCCAGCCACAAATCCGGGTCGCGGTAATCATTAACCAACTGCGAGACGATGGCAGGAAATGGGAAGAGGCTTTTCCAATGGAGGACAGACTAAAGCCCATCCGAGACTACATCGAGGCCCTCCTTGATGGCCAGGACCCTGGCAATACGGCGGAAACGGAACAAATCCGGGAGCTCTATGGCCGGATGACCTACAAGTGCAGCAAGCCGTGGTGCCACTTCTTCCTGCTGGGCTTCGACACGTCCCGTGCCCGCGAAGATCACGTTGCCCAACACGAACGGCCGTTCAGATGCGGAACAGATGGCTGCTACGGCGCCCAGATTGGGTTCGGCACCGAGTCGGAGCTTGTCAGGCATAACAGGCGCGTCCACTCCCAACCTGCGTCTGTGGACTTCCCCCCGGACATGAGGAACACCGATATATTCAAGGCGGCCAAGAACGGCAAACTGGACGTCATTCAAGTCCTCGTCGGCCGGGGAACCAGCGTCAACTCGAGAAATGGCCAAGACGGGACTCCGTTGTTTTTGGCTGCAAAGGCTGGACACTACGAAGCCTGCCGCTGGCTGCTCGAGCACGGAGCCCGTGTGAATGCTCGGTGCACATCGCGGAAAAGGACAGCTCTGCACGCAGCGGTGGCCAACGACGACCCTGAACTTGCTCGCCTGCTTATTGACCATGGCGCCGACGTCTACGCCCGTGACAATTACGGGGAAGGGATGCGAGAGCTCGTGAAACCGAACCAAGCCAAGAGCAGTGATATCCTTGCGGGCTTCCCGCAAGAGTTCCGGGCTCACAGGCAATGCACTGTCTCTCGCTGTCAGGTCATGCTTCCAGGGTCCTCGAACCTTCGCATCGTGGACAGAGAGGACCTGGACCGGGCGATTTCCGAGGGTGATTCCAAAACACTCCAGTGCCTCCTCTCGAGTCCGAATCCGATTTGCCTCGACCCAAACCAGCACGGGACCAATACCTCGATGTCTCTTCTGCACTACGTGCTGGGCTCCAACTTCAAGTCTGAAGGGCATGAACAATGTGCCGCGCTGCTGATGGACATGAAGAGACTCGACTACGACTTGAGAGGACCCGGGGGAAACCTAGCGCTTCACAACGCCTGCCGAGTAGCGTACCCCCGTATCACTCCGAGTCTCTTTGGTCTGACGACCTTTCCCAACACCAAGAACGATAAAGGGGAGACGCCGTTTGATCTCCTACTCGGATGCAACGATGATGGGGACAGCGACTCGGGCGAGAAACGAGCATCGCTGGTCTCTGCCATCATTGAAGCAGGATGGGTCGACGTCAACACGCCTGATGCTGAGTCCGGGAGGATCCCACTACACAGAGCATGCGAGCACTCAGACCCGGTCATTGTCGGGCTCCTTCTCGAGCACACGCGTACTGTCGACCACAAAGATCGCAGGGGAATCACGCCCTACTCGCTTGCTTTGGTCCGGCAGAACCTACCCGTGATCGCTACTATCCTGCAGCACAAGAAGGTCCAGCTTGACAACCACGATGGGACGGCAATGACCGCCGAAGAACAAGCTTATCTCCACCTCGCAGAGCTCATTGCGAACAGGGACGCTTCCTTCTTGAGCCGGCCGATGCGGCATGGCCACCGTCTTACACTGCTGCAGTGCGGAGCGTACTACCTCGATGTTTCCATTATCCGATCCACCATCTCCCTGAGAGACGAAGACGGGAAGCAGAAGGTCTCATGCAATCCGTGCTGGATTGCGCCCCTCAACTGGCAAGACGGCCTGGCTTTCAAGCTGCGCTCTCGCGATGGGCAGGTTCTCCCGACGCCCGTTTTCATCGCAATGAACAGCGCGTTGCGGAGGCAAAGTGAAGCGGCGGAACCACACGGGGCCAAGCCTGTACACGACCGCCGCTTCAGAGAGGTCTTCGATGCGCTCATGTCCATTCCCAACACCAGCTTGGCCGAAGTGCCGTGGACACTTCTAATAAAAGACCAGGAGCTCAAGGTACGCCTGCTGGATGGCTGCTGCGACGGCGAAATGGTAGCACGGATGGCAGAAGCCGGGCTGTCATTACCGTGGTGTCAGCTCCATTGGCGAGGCGACAACACAGTCCATGTCGCTGCACGCTACTTCCCGCGCGAAGACGAGGGCATCGAGTTGTCGAACATTGACACGGTGCTGGCTGTCGTCCACTGCCGCCACACCAGGTTCCTGGACATCCTCGGGGGGAACTTCGCCTTCGCCGCGGCCATGCTGAAGTCGGGATACCTCAAGCGTGGTTTGCTGAACTTGGAGGACGAGAAAAAGATTGTGTCAGTTATTACCAAGAAACAAAACGTCGAGGTGCTCCAGCATCTGCTCCGATTGGGCCTTGACGGGAAGTCGGCCCTGTTGCGGGCAGTTGAAGGGGGACAGGAAGACGAGGTTGAGATTCTGTTGAAGACAGAGGATGAGTCGGTCATGGAAGGGATAGAAGAAGCAACCGACCTGGCTTTGGAGATGGAGTTGTTGGAGATTGCCTTGCTTTTGGCCTGTGTGCCTAGGACAGATACCGGTAGTTGACCGGAGCACGCAATTCATGTGGCAACTGGGTCGAGAACTAACATAGAGGATATCATGTGCCAGGCCTTGTACATGTAACTAAGGTACATTCCTGTCAGTGTACCTTACGGTGGCATCAAGTTCATCAGGTCAAATAACATGCAATACCTTGGCTTCCAACGCCGAGACCCGTTCTTACCTATTAGTTGGTCCTTTCTGTTGACATTGCGGACTGCGGTTGTGGAGATCGGGCCTCTAGAGCGGGAACGTCGTGTCAAAGTACTACCTGGGTAATATCCAGTCCGAGTACAGCACATAGATAATTTTGCCCTCATGCTGAGTGTTAACTACCTTACCAGGTACCCAAAGCCGCAACTAGCGAGTTTCAACTTTTACTGACACATAGCGGCCCTCAGACGTGTGTGCCTTTCCAAGCTTCAAAACGAACATCTTGCGAGTCCACGGCTGTAAGCCTCCAGTAATTATGAGCTCGGAGGCTCATGCTTCCGAGGCCGTGGCACAGCGGAGCCATTGATTAACTCGGTTGTACTCACTCGAGGACGCCGTGTTCGAGGCGCTCCAATGAACTCCAAGTTTTAGTCTTCCCTTGGGCCACCCTATGCCAGAATTACGGTCACTCCTCAGCGGATTTAGCGCGGGCCGGTGTCTCGAGGTGACAAGCTCGGCTTAAGGTTTGTGCCAGACATCTCCTCATGTTGGGCTGACCGTTAGATGCGTGCATGTAGCAAGGAGCTGGGACATGTTGACCACCGGCAGGCTAAATGCCGCGCAGAAACGATATCCCACGAACGAGCATCTCTCTTGTGGCTCATGTCGGGGGCAGATCTTGCAGAGCGGAGACTTAAACGCGTAGACACTCCGCGAGACACTCTGCATACAAGAGATGCGGGGTGGAAGGTAACATGCTGTGTGATTCCATTTCTGGGAGACTCGGCCAGGGAATGGCGTCACATCAGAGGTGCGGTTCCCGGGTAGCGACCGATGACCGGTCTCGAGCCGGTCTCTCGCGCCTTATTGGGAAGGTGGTCCATATGTTCTGCAGGTTCACTGCCGGTGGGACGGTCCGAGGTGACATCAAAAATTCGATGTTGCCGATCACAGGCCGGTTAACAGAATACTCCGAGAAGAGACGTCGAGTTGTATAAATCAGTGGTCTCGGCGGCCAAGTCGCCATCGAGGCATTACGGGTGTTCCGCAAGGAAGGGCACCGCTGACCATGGCCTCCCTCGAACCTCTCAGCCTCGCTGGGCGACTCGCCGCAGTGTGCTTCTTCCTGCTCATTTGCCCCTTCCTTGTCGAAGCAGCCCCTTTTGACAACCATCAGTCCCAGGGCCGTGAGCGAATTAGCCTCAACGAAGATTGGAAGTTCTCCCGCTTCACCTCGAATCCCGACTCGCTGTCATACAACACTCTGAAGGCATGGATCCTCCCGTCTGCCAACAACTTCATCAACGGCTCCAAGCACCAGCCTCCCTCGGGTACACCCCCCGGCAGCAACGTCACATATGTTCAGGCCTCGTTTGACGACAGCAAGTGGGAGGCGGTCAACCTGCCGCACGACTGGGCCATCAAGGGGCCGTTCAATGCCCCTGGCATCAGCGGTGGCATGGGTCGGCTCCCTTCCAACGGTGTGGGTTGGTACCGCCGCAAGGTGTCCCTCGCTCAGGAGGACAAGGGCAAGTCCATCTTCCTCGACATTGACGGTGCCATGTCCTACTCGGCTGTCTGGGTCAACGGCCGCCTCGTGGGCGGATGGCCGTACGGCTATGCCTCGTTCCGTCTGGACCTCACGCCGTTTCTGAAGGTTGGGGACGACAACCTGCTGGCCGTGCGGCTGGACAACGCGTTGGATAACTCCCGCTGGTATCCGGGCGCGGGCATCTACCGCAACGTGTGGCTCGTCAAGACCAACCCGACACACGTGGGCCAGTACGGCACCTTCATCACGACATCGGACGTGTCAGATGCCTCGGCGACCGTCAATCTTGCTGTGGAGGTCCAGAACGACGGTTCCTCTGCTCAGCAGGTGGATGTAGTGACCGAAATTCGCGAGCTTGACACAGCCACTGGACAGTCCAAGGGGGATGCCGTCGCCAAGTTCAAATCCGCAACCATCACTGTCCCGGCAGGTCAGAAGAAATCGACCAGCGGTTCAACCACGGTGAAGAAACCCCAGCTCTGGGGCCCGGCACCGACTCAGAAACCGAACATGTACGTCGCCATCACGACCGTGTCCGCCAACGGAGCCGTCATCGACACCTATGAGACCCCCTTCGGCATCCGCTCCGTCACGTACGACGCCAACAAGGGCGTCTCCATCAACGGCAAACCCGTGAAGCTCTATGGCACCTGCAACCACGGCGACCACGGCTCCCTGGGAGTGGCCTTCAACACGCGGGCAGCCGAGCGGCAACTCTCGATGCTGCAAGAGATGGGCAGCAACTCCCTGCGCACCTCGCACAACCCGCCGGCCCCTGAGATCCTCGACCTCGCAGACCGCATGGGTCTTATGGTGCTCGACGAGATCTTCGACTGCTGGAACAACCACAAAACCACCAACGACTTCGCCACCATCTTCCCCGACTGGCACGAGCCCGACCTCCGCTCCTTCATCCGCCGCGACCGCAACCACCCGTCCGTCATTGCCTGGAGCATCGGCAACGAAATCCCCGAGCAATCCTCCTCCGCAGGCGGCGCAACCGGCAAGTCCCTCCGCGACATCGTCCTCTCGGAAGACTCAACCCGCCCCGTGACAGCAGCCATGAACAGCGCCGGCCCCGGGTCGGCCCTGGCCAACACCCTCGACCTGATCGGCCTCAACTACCAAGGCGAAGGCCTCGGCACCTCGACGCAGGGCTCCTTCAGCAAATTTCACAGCACCTACCCCAACAAACTCATCTTCTCCAGCGAGAGCGCCTCCGCCCTGAGCACAAGGGGGACCTACATCTTCCCCGTCACCAGTTCCAACTCCGCCACCGTCGGCGAAGGGTCAGGCGGCAACGCCACGGCATTACAAGTCAGTTCCTACGAGCTGTACGCCCCCTCCTGGGGATCGTCACCGGACAAGGTCTTCGAAGCGCATGACCGCAACCCGTACGTGGCGGGCGAATTCATCTGGACGGGATGGGATTACCTCGGCGAGCCCACGCCCTACGACACCTCGCGGAGTTCCTACTTCGGTATCATCGACCTGGCGGGGTTCAAAAAAGACCGTTTCTTCCTGTATCAATCCCGTTGGAGACCGGAGTTTCCCTCAGCGCACATCCTCCCGCACTGGACCTGGCCGGAGCGGGTTGGGCAGGTCACGCCCGTGCATGTGTTTTCGTCCGGGGACGAGGCCGAGTTGTTTGTCAATGGCAAGTCGGCTGGCCGGGTCAAGAGGGGACAGTATGAGTACCGGTTTAGGTGGGATAAGGTTGTGTATCAGCCGGGGGAGGTGAAAGTGGTGGTGTATAAGGGGGGCAAGGAATGGGCGACGGATGTGAAGAGGACGGTGGGGGATGCGAAGGGGTTGGATATGCAGGCGGATCGGGCGACGATTGCTGGTGGTGGGTATGACTTGGTGTTTGTGAGCGTGGCCGTGGTGGATGAGAAGGGGGATACGGTGCCTCGGGCGAGCAACGCGGTGACGTTTTCTGTGTCGGGGCCGGGCCAGATTGTGGCGACTGACAATGGCAACCCGGCGGATATGACGGCGTTCCCGTCGCTGACGAGGAAGGCTTTCAGCGGCCTGGCGCTGGCGGTTGTTCGCGCCAACAAAGGGGCCAAGGGGGACATCACCGTCTCGGCTTCTGCGCTGGGGCTTCAGAGCGCGAAGGTGACTGTTCGTGCTACGTAAGCTGCCAAATACCTAGCTAAATACATGAATGCGATTTTATGGGACATTGCCAGTGGCACAACCGACCCTCTCGAGACAGGTGATGGAAGTTTCTCACGGCACCCCTAAAGCGAATGCCAGTCAGCCATCCTCCTATCCTGGGCCCACGCCTTCAGCTGCTCAATGTCCTTGCAGAGATGCACGCCGCCCGTGCCGTCCGTGTCCGGGAACGGAACCCTGGGGTTCTGCCCCTCGAGCGCCGTGTCGCCGCAGCAGACGATGGTCTGGCGCAGGTAGCGGAAGCAGTGGTCGATGTGACGGCGCTTGCTGTGCTCGCTGGCTTCGGCTCGTTCGTCTCGGGGCGGGAGCTCGCCGCGCTGCATCAGTGCGAGGTCGCCTTTGAGTTTGTTCCAATTCTTCATGATGCTGTGCTGTCAGGGGGGCGTTTTGTTAGAGAAACGGTTGCTCAGCCAGTTCAGGGGGCGGTTGACCACGACTCACCAGGCAGTGCAGTTGATGAAACACTGCGATTGAGTAGAACTCGGCCTTTGTCTTATTGTCAATCATGGGCGGCGGCAACAGGTGGTCGGCACTGTGGTCTACGGCCAGGAAACCGTTCCCAACTGGAATCAGTCAGCCCCTGAGCCTCGCAGGATCAAACATGGAGGGAGGGTCTCGTACGAGGCATGAAGGACACCCAATATTTGTGTGTCGCATTGGCCGACTCTTCTGTCTTGTGGTCGGGCGTGGACAAAGGGTCATCGTTGAAGACGACGGGCCTGACGTCAACTGGGTTGCGGTCTCTGTCAGCTATCGAACCATACACTGACGGCGGGATATGGGGCGTCCTTACACTCCGGAACGAGGCCGTTGATCTCGCTGGCCAGGCGCCGACCCGACAGCGACCGGAAGTACTGGGTCCATCCGACCAGCGCCAGCACAGCCGAGAACAAGGTGAGGCAAAGAAGCAAAGGGGTCAAGATCCGCCTGAACCTGCTTTCCCAGGTCCTTCGGCCCGGTCTCTCAAAACCAGCCAGAGAGCTCTCCGGGAGCAGCGCGGCCTCCTCCCGCTCAGACCGCTCCGCCTTGCCCATGGGTGTGACGGGAGAGAGGTCGTCGGTGCTGTATCGCGCTTCGCTCGCGGTGACGTCCATCGGGAGACCGAAAGCCCAAGGCTGCGCGATGCGATGGGACTGATGGTCGTGCAATTAAGGTTTGTCTCGGCCAGGAATGCGGCTCTCTTGGCTTGCATCGAGTGTCTCGACTCCGGTCAAGGACGAAAGAAGAAGGAGATAGCAGACGCCTTGGCCCTTGGGTTCAGCTGTTGCTTATAGCCACGGAAAGGGGCGGGAGGCAGGCCACATTCGGGTGCGGTGTCATGGTTTTCGGGGCGCCTTCGAGCAAGGGATAAAGAAAGGAGGGCGCTGTGACGAAGGGATCTCACGGGCTGGCTCTTGTGGTGGCGGACTCCAATCAAAGCTTTGCCAAATCTGTACCTGAATAGAGGTCTGGACGGATCGGCTCAAAGCCCCAACCCAAGCTCAAAGGTGTTTGCTTGACTTTAAGCTCTTCTGATACGCGGCAAACTCCGCGTCGAACTGCTGATATGAAACCGCCATAGGAATGGCTCAACTGGGCGCCAGGACTAGCACCAAAACGGCCCTCAAGGAGCATGTGGTGAGGGCAGAGGCACAGGGGCCAACTCCAGTTGCTTCCCGACGCTAGCTGTGAAGCATGCTTCAGCTATTGCGGCCAGTCCTCATCCGGGCTTTTGCTCACTCCAGCCAGGCTCAGAGGTTGAACTCAGGAAGCCCCAGGACCCTGTCAGGTTGGCATCAATCCTGATGGTGTCGCGTCTCTTGACGTGCTTCTGGATGGCTCCAATTCCATTTGGCTTCCAACATCCCTTTGACTCCGTCAACTCTCAGGCCGTTCAGGCTGTCTTCCGTCCACGGTAAGACCTAGTCCTGATGCAGACCCTCAACCTCAAACCCAGCTCGACCCCAGAGTTCCTCTCCTCCATACAGAGAAGTAAACGCATCCACAAACTCCTTGGTAGCGTTCGGCACCTCCTGCGCATCCACGCGCATCCCATTCTCGGCGCACCAGTGAAGAAGGAACTTGATGTCCTGCGCGTCCGACATCTTCTTGGCCTCGCCTGCCCGGCCCAAGATAGCCCGGCACTTGGCGTTGAGAATCAGAGTCGGCTTGAGCACCTGGACACCGTCCAGCAGCTCAATGGTTTCCGTCGATTCGTCAAACGGCTCCTTGAACAGTGCCGGTGGGGCGATGATTTGAATCTCGATGGGCGGCGCGCTCAGGTAGACGGTGTGGTTGGTGCGCGGGTCGACCGAGAAGTAGTCGGGCTGGGCTTTGAGGAGGAGCCGAGCGTCTCGGATGCGGCCTTTGGGGACGACGAAGTCGACGTCGGTTGTCACGCGGTGGGAGCCGAGGAGGAGACAGGAGGTGCCGCCGACGATGGCGTACTTGAGGTTGCTGCCGTTCAGGGCGTGGGCAACGGCTCTCGCGGCGGCGATGACTTGGTCAGTCGTGGGGTAGGAGAGGGTTGCTGTCGCCATGGTTTCTCAATCCAAGGAGCGCGGACTCGGGAACGGCTCAAGAGGTACTGGTACCAACTTGAGTAGGAGCATTGGCGATGGTCGAGGTTGGACGCAGCGAAGGCTCAACCATCTCAGCCAGATGGTTGCCTGGAGGTTGAGAGTTGGTTGAGCAGAGGCAACCCTAACCCCATCTTCTCTTCACGGCGAGATTTTCTTCACGTTGGGTGGTTTTGACGTGGAAAAAGAAAACCAGGGCAGATATAGCCCAGATTTCATGTCAGTTGGTTGCTGGAGGAAACGATCATCATGAACTGAAAGGAACTGGTGGATCGTGAGTTCGTGGAACCGAGTGAGGGGTTTGTGGTGGTGCCAGCTGGCTGCCAGCTGATTTTAGTGACCTCCATACCTAATTTGTTCGAGCCCACTAATTGCACTTCCCCCCTGTCACTATTTGCACGTGTTTAACCCAAGCTAGCGTACTAAGCGAGCCCCAAGCCCGGTGTGGCCCGGGGCTGGCCTGCCTAAGTCGAACTTGGTTAAACACGTCCAAATAGTGACAGGGGGGAAGTGCAATTAGTGGGCTCGAATTTGTTGAGTGCCGTTTCTGGCGCTTGCCTTCTTCAGTGACTCGCTCAGATTCCTCTCTCATCAGCTTCGATCATCGCAATCATGATCATCGCCATGGCACTTGCGTCTCGATACGAACCCTGCAACATCCTGCGCGAACATGGCATACCGTGTCTCGTGTATTTTGAAGACGCCATCGCAGCCTACGGAGTCCCGACGGCGCTCTTCGACCTGTACCTTCTTGTGCCCGACCTCGTAGAGGCCGAGGGCATACTCGAAGCGAAGGGATGGAGCACTGCCCCGCCATTTGGCCGCGACACCTACCACTTCCTGAACGCGCCCACCTACATCTCGCACCGGCGCCTGGTGCCTCCTGCTAGCACAGCTTCGCTCTCGCAAGATGCGCCGCCGGGGCCGACGACGACCGTTCTGCTTCCAGCCGCGGCCTGGGGCGCGTCAGACATTGAGCAAATCTGCCAGACTCCTCCCCAGAGACTCGTCCCGCCGCTGCCGGTTCTCCTTGACGGCTTGATCAAGACGCTGCTCGATCTCCCACCCTTTGACTGGCCCGTCCGCGACCATCTAGCCACCCACATCTCGTACCTGTACGGGCACTGCGTCGCGCTCAAGGATCAAGACTTTGCGGGCCAGCTGAAGTTGGAGCACCGCCAGTTCCACTACGACGCCCTTTCGAAGCCGGGCCTGGGGACTGTCCCCTTTACCAGAGAGCAGCGCCGGATCCGAGACGAGATCAGGAGCGGAAGACGGGTGCCGCAGCGGAACTCATGGTACCTTTCTCCGGGGGCAGCAGAGTCGAGTTGACGAGGCGGACGGTCAACCCTAACCCGACACGGACCCTTCTGGATCTGCTCGGCGAGACCCGAGAAATTGCGGGTGTTGACAGGTGGAGCTGACCGTTTCCTGGGCTCCTGGGGTTGCGGATGAATCCACCCTTTTCTCCCGTCAATGAAACTCCAGCTTCCGATTCATCAATTGATGGCCCGGGGCTCGATCAAGTTGGGGGGCGGTGCACGAACACCGCCTTCCCGTATGCATGCAGAAAACCGTGGCGGGACGAAGGAGCTCATCGCGATGGGAGATCACCGCATTGAGCTTTGAGCGAGCAAGCCAATCGCAGACCCGCGGCACTTGTCGCTGGTCGTGTCAGCGGCGAAGGAACCTCTGCCCTGCGAGGTGCAGGGGGGAGAAATTAGCTTTTCCCCGCCGGGTTCAGGCTGCAGCACGAAGGGACCTGTCGATCCCGTTTGGGGTCCAGGCTGGGCGCCACCAACTGGACCGACGTCGACATGGACATCCACGAGGAGCCACAAAGAACAAGCGCGCTTGTCTTTCGAGCTTTCAAAGAGGGATCACTTTGACAGGCAACCTCGACAACCCTCGATCGTTCTCTTGGGAGCACGACGCCAGATGCAACGCTCTCCAAGCCTTGTGTGCTGTGCCACGCTGTCGCAACCCCCCGCGCTCCTTGGCGAGTGCGGCTGAGGCCCAAAAGCTGCTAGCGCGTCGTGGTGGCCCCAGTGATCACCTCTTCCTTCTCGCTTGGCAGTGCCGCCAAAGGCATGGCGTGCGAGATGACGGGGTTCATGGCCCGAGGCGTGCCATGACCAGAGGAAAAAAAACCCGCGCCATCACAGCCTGGCCGTTAAAGTGCAGTGCCTGCCCCGGCCGAGCTGTTCCGTTCGTTCCTTTTCCTCCTCCCTCTCCGCCCCCATCGCCGTCTCCGAGTCATTACGCGAACAGCGAAGACAATGGCCGTCCTTAGTCTCCGCTGGCTGGTTGCCGTCTCGGCTTGGCTTCCCGCCGTGGCCGCCGACCTGGGCCGTGAGCACCCCGGCCCAGGAGCTCCCGTCCAGACGCCGCCGCCCAACCTCAAGGAGGCTGCCCTTCCGAACGTCCCCCGTGTCGTGACGGCCCGCGCTCTGCAGAAGCGCGACACCAATACCTGTGGCTACAAGGTCGAGGGAACCAGACGTCAGTAGATGCCCTCCGTGTCTAGTTCAGCGTCAGCTCTGACAGCTCGCAACAGTGTCGTCGTATGCTTGCGCCCACTCCGAGGCACAATGTCTCTACAACTCGGCCGCCTCCGCTGTAGGCTGCTGCTTGACCACGTCGTGTAACATCTACACGGCCTGCCTGCCCTATGCCTCGTCCAAAGCCACCTCGACCCTGGACATGGACAGGACGCGGTACTGGTATGCCGACCGCCCCTCAGTCCTCACTTGGCCGCGGAAGCGCTGACAGCCATACGTAGCTCCGACTCGACGGCACCGTACTGCGCCGCCTTGGTGTATGCCACTGGCTCCCTCTCCGGCTACACCATCCCAACCTGCGACTCCGTCGCCACGACGTACAGTTTCTACTTCAACGCGGCTGACGCCGGCTCGCCAACTACGTCAAGCAAGCCGCGCACCACCGGCGCGCGGACGACCGATCTGCCAACGACGTCGCCGGATCCGGAGACTTCAGATTCCTCTTCCACCAGCGACGCCACCGGGACTCGGGCCACGGTCGGCGCAACCAGTGGCGCGTCACCTCCCGTCGCTTCGTCCTCGACCCCTGTCGGGCCCATTGTCGGCGGTGTCGTCGGCGGTGTTGGTAAGTTGGTCTCAACCCTGCCTGGAATCCGCAGACACTGACATATTTTGCCTGCCCAGCTGCCCTCGGCCTAATTGTCCTCGGCATCTTCTTCCTCGTCCGGCGCAACAAGAACCCAGACCCGGCCTCTCCCCCGCCCAACGTTGCCGCTGTCCCCGCCCAGGGCGGTTTCATGCCGCCCCCCGGACCAGGCCCCTACCCGAACCAGCCCCCCAACATGGCCGCCATGCCCCCCGCCGGTGGTTTCGACCCACGCTACAGCATGGTCAAGCCCACCGGCGCAACCACCATCGACCCGATGCAGGGCGGCGGCATCTCGCCCGCAAGCAGCCCCCCGCCGATTTATCACCCGCAAATGCAATCCATGTCCGCCGTCCCCGGCCAGCCGGGCGTGGGCATGGGTATCGGCATGGGCGGCGGCACGCCCTCGCCAGGTCCGCAGTTTGGCACCCCGTCGCCGCCGCCGCCGGGTCACATGGGCATGGGCACGCCGCCTCCTCCTCCTAACAATGGGCCGTATATTCCGTATCCGGGACCGGGGATGCAGCAGCAGCAGCAGCAGCATCCGGGTCATGGGGCCGTGGAGTTGTCTACGCAGAGGGGGGATGGGCAGGTGCATGAGTTGTCGTAAAGACTGAAATGGTCTGGGAGGAGGTGAGGAACGGAGGGAGCAGGGCACCTCATTTTAGGTCAGTTTGTTTCGAGCGTATATACTTGGCGTTTAGACTTCGTTCAAGCTGGGTACTGGGTGTAATAACGGATGCGATCTTCGGGTCATTCCTTGGGCATCTCGAGGCCATATATCAAGAGTTTGTATTCCCGCATTTCCCGCCATCTCAATCGTGGCAATGGCCGTGCCCATCTACATCTTCCCTCTGTCCTTCAAGAATCTCGTCCGGTGCGTACTCGGTTGCAGGCGATGTCAGTCATCCAACATCAAGACGTGTTACGTGTGCGGTACGAAGCCCCTCTCACACCCGGGAACGAACTGGACCACCGAGCTCATTCGCTCAGTCCTCCTTGCCCATCACGACTGGACTCAGCCGTCGCGGTGCTCTCACCTCATGGCTCCGAGGGGAGAAAGGGAGGTGAGGCGGAGTTGCAGATGGATTTGGCGGAGACAGACTATTGGGCGTCCCATTTAATGCTGGGGATGGGAAGAAAGAAGTAGAGAGGTTGCCCTGAAATCATGAAGTCACTTGAAGTGAGCATCCGATAGGCTTTAGGCCAGACATCGGTCTTGGTCGGTTGTTAGCAGGACTACCGCGTTGTCAGATTTGGGTTTCTACTGTTGAGTCGTTGGATACACGGCCACTTCTGCCTTCACTTCTGTTGCAACACTTGAAAGCAACCAGGGTTCAGTCAATACACCCACCCCGTCCACTCGCAGCCTTTTCAGTGAGGTAGGGGGGAAGCCAAGTGGACGATATGTGTAAAGCGTGAGCGACGACAATGGAGAGGCTCGACCAGGATGTGCTGGTAGGGGGTAAAGAAGAGAGACCGAGCTCGGTTTGTCACTTACCCAAAGGCTCAGAACGGAACTGTTGGGATTTAGAGGAGGTTCGAGCCGCAGACTGGATGGGAAAGGGGCAGGTTCTTCTCCTCCCCGGTTGGACCTTGACTGTCAGTTCCTATAGCACCATCCTCATGGTCGATGACTGGAGCGTTGCCAGGCTACTTGTGCCTCCTTGCAGCTTGCACCTCTTCGAGTACAGGTCTGCCTGGCAGTACCGTGGCAAGGACCCCGAGTTGACCATTCATCCTTCGAGTCGCTCTCACGTCGGACACTGCGGACCCTTTACGTTCTGCCCTGTCGCGATTCCAGCGTTCCATCACACGGCTCAGGAGACCTCGTCAGGAGCGCGGAGATGCACGTCTGATTCGCAATCGAAATTGGCATCCCTCCCGGCGACCCCCGTCCTGATATGGCCGTTGTGGATGCACGTCGATATTAACTGACGGCCCGTTTGGGCAGCCGAATCCTCGAGGCGAAAACCCGCTGCCGGTTGTAAGACCAACTACCGAGACCCTCTTCAGGCTGAATGAGAAGCGACCCAAGAGTGCGGTTTTGTTATTAACGTCTTCTGGTTGTGCAGACCCGAGGACCAGGTTCAACATCAACATCTCGACGCCCCTTGTTTTAATGGATTTCGAGTCCGAACTACTTGCTATGAAAAGGGGGCTCACTCTGCCGACAGTCAGCAGCGGCCTGGAGGTCTAAGCATGGCACTGGCCCCTAGGACTTACACGAGCAGTTTCCCAGCTAGGAAGGTGAGCAAGAGACACGCCTCACAACCAGAACTTGACAGCTTGGCGACTCTCCGATAACCCTGAGTGAGCGGCATGTTTGTCACACGTCAAGAAAGGACCAGTCCCTGCTCACCACATTCCTTCCCACGCCGGAGCCAAGCAGTGCCTTGGTCAGGACCCCATTATTGGTCATGCACATGCCATTTTCTGCTCCTCTCTGTGTAACGGCGCCAGAAAGCTCACCATGATACCGACCCATCCCACCCCTTTTTCCCAGCTATGACAGCATACGGCATAATCACACCACAGTGGAGCTCTCCTGCGCACGACATACCAACTTGCTGCGGACGCACATTCGCTTCAGCACGGGAGGCAGGCCACTTATACGAGTTGCGGCTCGTTCCTTGCTCATGTTTGGACCTGTTGGCACGCCGCTGCCAGTGTTCCGTGGCAACGGTGGCATATCTCCGAATAAAATCCCGAACGCAACTTAACAGCATGGCCACGGCCCGAGAACTTGTGCATGTTACCTCGCATTTCAACTGCTTCGTCAGGCTGACTTGAACCAACAACTTTCCGTCCCTGCGGCCTGCGCCGCCATCCGGCTCGGCCACTCTCCGGCATGGATGAGGAACCGCAAGCGCGGGATGCACATGGGACACCCGCGGACTGCATCACGGGCTGTCCGGAGCACGCAAACCGCCAGCGGCTCGAGCCAAGCCAATCTCGGTAGGTGAGAACTGTGCAGAAGAGTTGGGTGTGTCTCTCGTGGAGGGATCGAGGGATCCTATCTTGATGTGAGAGCAACCACCTTCCCTCTTGTTGCTCGAGACACCACAAATGGTGCAGGACATGTGCTCCTTAAGGGGAAGGTCGAGATATCCCTCAGCGAGCACTGCCCTGGCGGGCAAAGATAAATAACCGCCTCCTCTCCTCGTCGGCGTTGAGAGGTCACAACATCTTTTCCCACATCCCTCCTCCTCGACGCCAGCCAACCCCCTCAAGCACCAGACCAGCACAAACAGACCACCATCATGCAGCTCCTCACTCTGGCCGCTCTCCTCCCCCTTGCTCTCGCGGCACCCGTGGCCCCGGTCCTCCAACCCCGGGCAGCCCAGCTCATCCCCGAGAACTACATCGTCAAGCTCAAGGACGGCGCGTCCGAGAGCTCCCTCCTGGAGGCCATCCGGCACATCAAAGCTGGCAGCCCGAAGCACGTCTACCGCGCCGGCCGGTTCAAGGGTTTCGCGGCCAAGCTGAGCCCGCCGGTGCTGGATGCCGTGCGGAAGCTGCCCGAGGTATGTTTGACCCTCTCTCTCATGCTTTGCTGTGTGATAGAAACTGATTGTGATGTCTCAGGTCGAATACATTGAGCAGGACGCCGTCATTCAGGCGTACAACTACGTCTCCCAGGCCAACGTTCCCTGGGGACTGGCGCGCATCTCGCACCACACCGTAAATGCCACAAGCTACGTGTACGACGAGAGCGCTGGCGAGGGCACCTGCGCGTACATTGTCGACACGGGCATCTACGTTGCCCACAATGTATGTTCTCTTTCCCTCCTTGCCTCCCATTACCCGTTACCCCTTTTACACCTTTTCCCATTTCACTCCCGTTCCTCGCTTTCCCCCCTTTCCCCTATTCTCCTCCTTCATACCTATTTCCATATGGTGTTACCCCTAATCATCCTCCCACCCTTCAATACCGTCCATATTGACCACATCCTCCAGGAATTCCAAGGCCGCGCGACCTGGCTCGCCAACTTCATCGACACCTCCAATACCGACGGCGCAGGCCACGGCACCCACGTCGCCGGCACCGTCGGCGGCGCCACCTACGGCGTGGCCAAAAAGACCACCCTCTTCGCCGTCAAGGTCCTCAACGCCAGCGGCTCAGGCACCATCTCCTCCGTCATCGCAGGCATCGATTTCGTCGCCTCTGACGCGACCAACCGGACCTCATCTGGCCAGTGCCCCAAGGGTGTGGTGGCTAACATGAGTCTTGGCGGAGGCAAGTCGGATGCGATCAACAGCGCTGTTGCTGCTGCTGTCAAGGCGGGTGTGTTCTTTGCTGTTGCCGCAGGAAATAGTGATGATGATGCCAAGTTTTATTCGCCTGCCAGCGAGGCCACGGCGTGCACGGTGGGCGCGACGGATGTGGCGGATGTGAGGGCGTCGTTTTCGAATTATGGTGCCGGGGTGGATGTGTTCGCTCCGGGGGTGGATGTGCTGAGTAGTTGGATTGGGGGGGTTGATAAGACGGTGAGTCTTCTTCTTGTGTTGTGGTCTGGTTGAAGGGGGCAAAGGGCTGACAGAAACAGAATACCATCTCGGGCACGTCGATGGCCACGCCGCATGTTACTGGCCTTGGGGCATATCTGCTGGCTCTGCTTGGGCCCAAGACGCCGACGGAGTTGTGCCAGTACATCAGGGACACGGCAACGCTTGGGACCATCACTGACCTCCCCAACGGTACTGTCAACGCTATTGCCTTTAATGGCAACCCGAATGCTTAAGGAGGCTGAGAGCGCTGTTTGGGATTCAGGGGGCTGACTTCTGTTCTGTTTTCTGTCACTGCTCGTCCCTCTTCATCAGGGTTCCTGCTCTCTTAGATCTGCTCAGAAGACCGATTGTTTGTTTGTCCCATTCTGGTGTGGTGTGTCAATGAGATGACTGTGTTCTGCTTTCTTGAGTGTCTGACAAACTTCAATCATGGAGGGGCATTGTGCAATGCCTTGGGCTTTCCTAACTAAGTCAATGTGACCAAGTTCTGTGTGGCCGTGTCTAAGACTCCCCGTAACCCAGGCTAAATACCACTGGCATGCTGAACACTGAGGTGACTTCCATCAGTGGAAGCATGATCGTAATATCTCATCCTTCGCATAATAAAGAGCAAATAGTCTCGCCTCTAGGCATCTTAACAGAGGATCAATATATAGTACTACCCTGTAAACCCCGAGTTAATTATCACACAAGTTACAGGTCCTATAAGCAGGTGCCGGTTCTTTCCATCCAGGAGTGCTGGGCTTTGAGGGTTAAAGGGCCCCTGGGTCAGCACTCCCAGTTGAGAGAGGGAGCAGTTGAGAGAGGGAGGGTCAGGTGTAAATAAGGGTGTCGGTGCCGTCGGCTTCCATCTGGCCGTGGGCCTGAACTGCGAACCGGGCGGGTGAACGCAATCCCAGATCCGGTCTGGTGCTTCACTGCTTCTCATCCCACCTTCTCACCAAGGCCATGTTTTACAGAAAGTTTTCGCCCACAGTCTCCTGCAAGATTCTCCTCTTCCCCGCGATCCCGTTGCTTCCTTCCCCAGCATTTCGAAGAGCGCCTCTCCCACTGCACTCTCGACCTTCTCCTCATGACTTTCTTTCAATTTTCAAAGCCGTTGCCGCTATCTCGTCTTTCCCTCTCTGTCTTTTCTCTCCTCAACTGAAGCAAAACAACCAAGGTCTTGCCGAGACGACGATGGAAGGAGACGCCCCGGCAAGAGTCGCGGAAGCCCCCCAAACCTCAACGACAGCAGCACCCTCGGCGGCAGCACCGTCGACGCCTTTCCCGCAGTCAGCCCTACATCCCGGGGACGCCAAGCACTCGATTGTAGCCATCCGACGATCGAGTGGTGGCCAGTCGAGCAACTCTTCTGTAAGTCAGCTGCTGTTTGTGCCCATCCGAAAAGAAACTCTGATGCTCACCCCGGGAGCCCGACCCGCCCCTTGCTAGGGCTCGTTCTCAATGAGGTGACGGTTTTGTAAGTCATGGCTCTAATCTGAAGTGAAAGCAGGAAATGAATATACCCGACACCTCATGGCGCTCGCCCACGAGCCAGAGGGCCAACAAGCGAGCCAAAACGGGGACGGCGTGGAGGGAAGCGCAGGGCAGCGATGAGACGAACCACCAAGGCGAGAGTGACGACGCGGAGGATGCCTCCCCGTTCAACAACGTGAAACGCGTCCTTTTCCGCGCTCGGGACCTGCTGCCCTCCTCGCCAGCTCGCCCGTCTGGCTCGCCTCTGGAGATGCTTGAAGACGGGGTCGGGGTTGGTCATGTGGGATTTGGAACGGATGTCGGGACTCCTGCTTCGGGTGAGGATAATGCAGCGCCAGTCAATGGGTGTCTTGTGCTCTTTTCTACAACGCAACTCTGCTTCGACGAGATGGTTGGGCCAGGCCGAATCTGCATGTGGACGCCAGTCAACCTCCGAGGCGACCCTGACCCGCACTGGAGGGAGCTGCCGCACAACCCGAGGCATCCTGTAAGTCCCCGCTCACAATTCTCGTTGCCCGTATCACCAGATGATCCTCTCCACGTCTCGGGATGTCCGAAACCTCAAGACCAGACCATCTTCCACCCCAACCCCCCTCAGACAGCAACACCCCGTCCACTCCACCTTGCTCCGTAACCGACCGACTAACAACCCGGCCCCCAGCCGGTCCCAGGCAAAGGAGCCTGTCACCCATCCGACCTGTGCCTTCCCGACAGCTCCTTGCCGGCCATCATCCACGAAACCACCGCCCGCCTCGCCGCTGAAGGCACCGTTTTCTCAACCACAATCGCCAACCACAACTGGGCAACCTCCCTCGTAGACAACTGCGGTTACGACTTTGACGCGGAGCCGACACACCTCAGGATTCCGCGATCCCTCCGCCAGCACCTCGCGTCGCCACAACGGGGCTTTATCTTCCCAACCACGAACGCCAACCCCTTCATAGGCGTCTGGCCGCCTGTGTTCTGGGGTCAGTGCAGCGCGAGGGATTTGCTTCGGCCGAGTGGGGAGCAATATCCGGTCGGGGACGGGGTTAATGTGCCAAAGGCGCTGCCGAAGAGTAAGATATCTATGGCGGGTCGGAGTTCAAGAGGAGGGATAACTTGAACGTGATGTTGGTCTCCAGTCGGTGGAAGGGGGAGGTGACGCCCGCGGAGGAGATGGGGAATAGGGCGGTTGAGTTTCCCATAGGTCAGTCAAAGCAGTGGCAAGAGGAAGAGAAATGAGGCTGCGGCTGCTAGGAGTGTCGGCCAGGGATTGGAGTTTGACGGAGATGATGGAGTGGGTAACACCCGGGTGCCTAGTTAACACCAGAAGCCCTAAGTAATGTTAATGGCTGTCTTACCTCGTGGTAACTGTTCTCGCTGGATTGTTGGTGGCGCTGGTGATACCTTGCTGGGGTTGGGCATAGAGTTCCAGTCGTCGTGTGTTCGGGATATAGGCAGGCCGAGATCAAGTTCCCCTCTGAAAGAAGACTGTTTTCAGCAGTGCAGGCGAAAGACTGATTATTCCGGACCTTGGAACAATAACTAAGGTAACATGCCGCCAGGGCGGCATGGGTCGCTAATTGCCATCGATATTCGTGATGACGGAGAGACCTATTAATGTGCAGGGGACGGGATGGACGCGGATTCTGGCTTCCGAGCGGGAACCATCAACCAAGGAAGGCTGCCGTCACCCGTGCTGCCGGCTGAACAATTAGACCGCAATGAACTCAAGATTGTTCTTCAGCCTGAACTTTCCAAGTTTGGTTCGAGCAAACTTGTCCCAGCATTTGACTGCCGAAGCCACAAACCGGTTGCGTCAGAGGGGAACAGCGGCCGCGTCCCAGAGTCAACTGATCTTCAAAGTCCATACCTTATTCATGCCGCAAGCGATGAGCCGGCGTGAAGATATGGCAGGCCCCACCCGTAGGGCTCAAGATCGCCGTGAAATGTCCCAGACTGGGAAGTTTGGCAGAAGAGGCCGTTGCCAAGATTTGAACGTGTGTCCTCAACTTCATCCATTCTGCCTGGACCGTGATGGTGATCAACAGCTGAATCCCCGATATCATGTGTGGTGTCGAGGGCGCAGGGGATCGAAGAGAAGAAAGACGAAAAGAAAAACAACCGAAGAAAGAAAAGTAAGAAAAAGAGACAAGAAAGGAAAGGAAGTGGTCTTGGCCCAAGCGGAAATGCCCCACTTTTCGAACTCCCATTGAGCAGCATCTTTCCGCAACTTCCACAAGCGCTAATATTCCGCTCAAGTTTCCAAAACCCAACCCGAACGGGCCGAACCATCAGCAGACCGAAAGAGAAAAGAGCGACATTTCCAGGCACGTCGCTCGGAAAATTGCCGACGCCCCGCCGCCGGGCCACGCATATGGATGCCGATGATCTGAGACTCTGCCGCCACGACGCGCGACAATTTGCAAATGCCGATGAGCCGAGCAGCCAACAACACCTCAGGTCGCACAACATCGACAACAATCAAGATGCCGCAGGCGCACGCCAGCTGTCAGGTCCTCGATTGCTTCTCGACGCCAACATCACCTCGGAGGGCCGTTCTGAGCCGCCATTGGAGGCTGCGTCTTTGCTGCACTTTTATTTCTGCACCCCTGCCCCATTTTTAGACGCGGCCAGACCGTGGGGGTCAGGGGTCAATGAAAGAAAGGACCTCGTCGTCCTTTGTTTCCTTCCAACAACGGACGAACACATGGCTCTTCCTCTTCCCACGGCACGTTCATCAAAATGGCAGAGTTGTTCCAGTCGTTCTGTCAGCCAAGCACAACCTCGGTTCCTGACGCCCACTCACTCATGAGACTGATGAGAGCAAACCTCTCGATGCTCGAGTCCGCCCCACAATCTTTTCAGTGGACCTCCTCGCCAAGCAACGACACCATGTTTCATGTTTGACAGCCCAGAGCAACACCATCACCACGACTGGGGCGGAGCAGAGCCTCTGCTGCCCCTTCATCTTTGTCCTTACTGCACATTGTTTTCTGTTTTCTAAAACGGGAAAACTTTCGCGTCAAACTGACCTTTCAGCTTGAATCTAGCCAACACCACCGAGTCCCAAACTTGGTTGCTTCGATGGACAGTCTGTGCCGGGCGTATCCGGATTGGAGACTTGTGGGATCTGAACACTCGCCGCGGCTCCGATCGCCACTTGATATCGACTGGGATCGATATTGGGCATGAGCAGGCCATCCGACATCCGACCGTCCGTTTTGGGCACCCATGATGGCAAAAGGCGTGATTCCAGGCGCCATATCCGGCATGCCCCTGCAGCTGAGCCCATTGGAATGGAAGGGGCCGCTTTCTGCGTTTCATGCTCGCCGCACCCCTGCTGCGAGGCACACCTCCAATCGGAGCACACAGTCAAGACCTTCGACCCCCCGGTCCGGATCGCTACCGTCGAGACCCATGTGGAGATGGGAGCCCCTGGCCGGGTGTGGCGGTTCAATATGCACGGCATATATCTTTGTATAGCTCGCCTCATGTTTGCCCTTTCCAGGAATCTTCCTCCCGCTCACTGCCCACCTTGCTCAGGCTTCACGCCTTACGTTCTCTACCAAGCCCGGTCTTGCTTTTATTCATTCCTTTCCGTTCTCGGTTCGCTCTGCTGAACCGCTCTCGTTCTCTTTTCATCAGTCCCTGTGGGCATTACATTCCTTCACGCTGGAAGCGGTTACGCTGTCGTTCACTTACACCACCACTTTACTCTCCTTTATTTAAACCGGCAGCTTGAGCAGCTTGTGCAACAAAACACATACCCTACCCCTGAATCAACATCCAGACTCACAACACCGCCACGATGCGCACCACCATCACCCTTCTCTCCCTCCTCTCCCCGCTGGCCTCGGCCCTCCCAGCACCCGCCTACCCAGGCTACACCCTCCTCTGGTCCGACACCTTCGAGGGCAGCTCCGGCCAGATGCCCGACCAAAGCAAATGGAACATCATCACCAAGTACGTTCTTCCCTTTCCCCCCTTCCTCCTTAACTGGAACCCCCTAGCTAACTCTGTGTTTAGCACCCACACTAACAACGAAGCCCAAACCTACACCACATCCAACACCAACCTCCAAATCTCCGGCGGCGGCACAGTCCAGCTCGTCCCCCTCAAAAACCCCTCCACAGGCGAATGGACCTCCTCCCGCATCGAATCCAAAGCCACCTTCGCCCCTGCCCCAGGCAAAATCACCCAATTCGAAGCCGCCATCCGCTTCGGCGACAACGCTGCCTCGAACAAACAGGGCATGTGGCCCGCCTTTTGGTTACTCGGCGACTCCATTCACCACGGCACGCCCTGGCCCTTGTGCGGTGAGCTGGATATCATGGAGACGGTGAACGGGTTACCCACCGCCTATGGGACGACGCACTGCGGGAATGGAGCGTCCGGCGGGCCGTGTAACGAGCCGAATGGCAAGGGCGGGGCGGTCGGGTTGGGGGATTATGGATGGCATACTTGGAGTCTGCAGGTGGATAGGACGAATCCCGGCGGGGATTGGAGGGGGGAGGTGGTGCGGTGGTTGTTGGATGGGAAGGTGTTTCATCAGATGAGTGGGGCGGATATTGGGGACCAGGGGATTTGGGGGACGCTGGCGCACTCGCCGATGTTTGTGATTTTGAATGTGGCTGTTGGTGGGACTTGGTGAGTTCAGTCTTTGGCCCCTGAGAGAGGAGGTGGGAGTTGTGCTGACATGATAGTAGGCCCGGTGCTCCCAACGCTGCGACGGCCGACAGCTGGGGCAGCATGATGGAGGTCGAGTACGTCGCCGTGTACTCGTCATAGGCGTGCTCCTCTTGGGTCTTTTCCTTGGGTAAGGGGCCAGCGTTTGTGAAGGGAGGGATCGGTATGTCTCAGGGGAAGTCTCCTGTTCCTCTGAGCATATCACGGGGTTCCCGGTGGGATTCTGGATAGATTCCATGATTCTTTTGCGTCAGCGGCGGGTTCGGTTTATCGGCCTTGCTTATGCCAACCTCTTCTATTCGGTATTGTATATATTCCTACTAGTACTCCAAGCTTCCTGTACATGCGGCGGCGTTTGTACTTGGTTTCCCCCAAACGGCTCTCTCTGAAGGATTGTGTGCTTGCCCTTTGCAGAGCTTTGTGTATTGTTCACATTGTGGAAGGCCCCTGGATGGTGCGCTACGATATTCTGTGCTCAGGGGTTGGACGGTTTGGAACCGCCCAGGGATGCCCCTTTTTAGCACGTATCCTCAACCCCTTACTTTGTGTGGTGGGTGAAAATTCCGCTTCATAGGGATCCGTTCAGCCCACTGATGACAAGACAAAACCAAATGAGTTGACTATGTCGCTACTTGGTTGCTCTTCAGACTTGTCACGGAGAAAAAAATAAGGTTTGATGCCCAGCGGGTGGGTAGGAAAGTGCAAAAGTGAATCGACGTGGGCCTGATTCGAACAGACGCTCCCGAAGGAACAAGATTTCTAGTCTTGCGCATTAGACCACTCTGCCACCACGCCGTTGTCGACTGTGAAGTAAAAGTTTACGTTTTATCAGCTACTGACGGGTATCAGCAGCTGCAGCTTCCAAGATCTCCTTGAACGTTATTGACGGCGGTCCCTGGGACAGCAGCAGTAATCTGGAGGGCATTTCAAACCATTTCACTATGAATCAATGTTTTTCGAGTGTGGGTTCATCAAGTATGGATGCCAACCGCTGACGACGTTGAAGTGTTCAACTTGAACCATCTTGCGATTCGAAGCATCTCCTTGGACTCAACCCGGAGCAACAAGCTCTCATCCTAGAGTCCCACAGAACCATACCTAGGTAAACTGCCTATCCAGTCTCCTACACGACGGAGGAGGTTAGATGACCTGTATAGCATTCAATCCTCTTCACAACCGCAAAACCGGCTTCCTTCTGCCCCTGCGCGCTCGCCGCAGTAATTCACATACCCCTAAATCCCTTCCTCCTTCTTACCTCCCCTTTGGATCTCTTCTTCTTCTTAATCACTCCTCCCCTTAATCAAATCCGCCCCCTTCTCCGCGACAGCATACACCGTCGCCTGCAGCGCCGTCCCAACAATCAACGGCACCACACTCGCATCCACCACCCTCAACCCCTTCACACCGTACACCCTCAACTCCGAGTCCACACACCCGCCACTCTCCTCAGGCATCATCGCGCATGTACCACAGGGATGAGCAAGCGACGGCCAGAAGATCCCCCTATCCCCTTTTAATCTCTGCAAAATCTCCTCATCGGTTTGGTATTGAGTCCCTGGTAGCAGCTCAGTCGGTTGTAAGGCCGCCATTTCAGGAGAAGACCAGAACTTTCTCGCATGCCGGATGGTGGACAGCATTATCTCTTGGTCTATCGGGTTTTGGAAGGTGTTGTATTGGACGATAGGCAGGCCGTCGAAGGGGTGGGTCAGGTTGAGGGTGACGGTGCCTCGGGAAAGGGGTTTGAGGAGGGGTGCGGGGGAGACGCCGTTGCCGCGGAAAGGGGTGGTTGTGATGGAGGTGTTGGGGGAGGTGAAGGCGTCTGCAAGGAGGGTGCGCTGCGCGAGGAAGCCCTGCAGCAGGGTTGGGGAGGTGTTGTAGATCGATGGTAGGTAAGATGCCGCGGGCTGGACGAGGAGGTTTGCCGCGAGGGAGGACGGGGAGGGGTGGATTTGAGCGAGGGAGTACTGAACCAAGGTGTTGCCGTTGGCCGTGGAGATGGGGCCGGTCTTGTTGGCGAGGTACTCGGCCCAAACGGTGGCGTTGTAGGTTGCGTTGGTGGTGATCGTGTCCGGGTTGGGGAAGGACTGGTTGGCGAGGGCGAAGAAGAGGAGCGTCGTTGCGTGGTCTTGCAGGTTCGCTCCCACACCGGGCAAATCTTTCTTCACTTGCACCCCAGCGGCTTGCAACAGTAAAGCCGGACCGATGCCGCTGGCCTGGAGCAGCTGGGGCGTCTGAATGGCGCCTGCTGCAAGGATTACCTCCTTTTTGGCGTAGAACTCGCGGACCGTGCCGTCAGACCGCGACACGATGCGCACGCCCTTGGCTCGCAGGGGCTTGCCGGGGTCAAACAGAATCTCCTTAGCCGTCTGGCCCGTCACAAGCTTCAAGTTCGGGCGAGTGGCGTTGACCGGGTCGTAGTACGCCGACCGCGCCGTCGCCCGCGTCATGGTGCGCGCGTCGATGGTGGACGGATACCAGTACGCCCCGGGCCCGAACCCAGCATTGGCACTGGGCGGCAGGTCGAGGCCCTGCTGGTGCCTGAAGGCGTCCCAGAAGACGGCAAGATCAGGATACTGGAAGTCCGAGATATGCGTGTGCAGCGGCCCGTCCCCGTACACGCTCGGGTCCCACGTAATGTTCCAGCGGCTGATCACCTCGGGCGATGGCGGCGTGAAGGTGGTGCTCTTCCGGAAGTAGGGCAGCATGCCCTCCCAACCCCAGCTCGGGTTGCCCAGCGCCTCCCACGCGTCGTAGTCGGCCCTGCTCCCGCGGGAGTACCCCATGCCGTTGACGACTGAGCCGCCGCCCACGACGGCAGGCACCGCCACGGACCAGGTGGTGTTGTCCAGCTCGGGAATGGGCGCCGACTCGGGACTGATCAAGACGCTCGTGTCCAGGCCGCTGGCGTACCACGGCACGGTTGCCTCGGCCTTGTCGTGGAAGTAGCCTCTCTCAATGACGAGTACGGTAGCTGGCTTGTCAGCGGCGAGTTCCATTTCAAGAGACTGACGGTCTCACTTACTCTTGGGATCCTCAGTCAACCGGTTAGCCACCACCAGCCCGGAAACGCCGCCTCCCACCACGACATAGTCGTAAACGCTTCCATCAAGCTCATCGTGCTTTGCTCCCGCGAAGGCCACCGCGCCAACGGCAAGGCACCAGCCGAGATATCGCACAACCATCTTGCTTCAGACTTCCCCCGCGGGCTGCGTGTACTAGTATCCAGTCTGCCAAACACGGATTTTCGAGCAATGGGGACAGAGAGAAGTGAGGGAACTCGGCAGTCACCCCCAAGTCCCGGGCAAGACCTTACCCGAATTATAGAGTGCGATGCCTGTCTCCCAAGCCCATCGCTTACCCCTTCCGGTAAACGTTCGTTGAATTCCCAGCTTACTGCATGAGACGATCCCGCTCAACAATGCAGCGTGCTGACTACTGAACTATGGTACGGTCAGTGATTGGTGGACTGAACGGGTTTTACGACCACACGTGCAGGGCTGGCAAGTGTGGGGGTCTTGGGGCATACAAACACAGGGGGCTGGAAAGTGGAAAGACCTCATGGCTGAGGTGATCTTAGGGAACCTTGGTGGGTCTGGTGAGATGTGTTTGTTGTAGCACAGGCTGCCGAGCCAGCCAACACCAAAGCTGCAGTGACCAGCCCGCCCTGGGGCTCACCCCAAACATGCCTGCAGGTCAAGAGACAGACATCAGCCAGGAGGGTGAGGAACTCTCTCGCTGAACACCTCTTCTTGAAGTTACCAAGGAACTGCCGACAGGAGGCATATCCAACCAAGACACCAAGACGCCACAAGCAAAGCAACGCGAGTCCCAAACACAGTGACTCACTGTGCACCAACCTGAACAACCAAAAAATCAGGGATTTTTCCTATGTCATATCTTCATCCGGATAGACTTGACCTCAATGACCAAAAAGGCACCCACCCAAATCCTCCATCCTCCCCCACCATCTCAACCAGGTAGAGACAAAACCGGCCTGCTATTAACAAACACCCCCTGTTCCCCCCCTCCCAATCCGCCAAGTCACTTGATGTGTGTGTGCCCGTTCAGCTTGTGTGCCCAACCTCCAGTCCTCCATCCTTCCTCCTCCCGAATCCTCCGCATGCGGTATCAACCGAGCCCAAAGAGATCAAAAAGAAACCAAGTCAAGGAGCACTTTCACCTTCGTCCTTCTCATAGACCGACCCAACATTAGACCAGAAAGAAAAAGACAAAGAAACACCGCACCCTCTCTCTCACTCTCTTTCTCTCTCTCACTCTCTTTCTCTCTCTCTCTACTCGACACAGAACAGAAGAAAAGAAAAGTAAAGCCAGACGACCTAAACACCAAGACACAAAAAAGAAGAAGAGAGGGTTTAAAAAAGAAACCAAACCAAACACAAGAAAAGGCGTAGAGCGCCACCCGATGCCACCAAAAACTTCAATAAAGAAGAGGATGAGCGGGAAGAACCAATACAGCAACCACCACGAAACCACCACCACCATCACCACTTCCAACCACCACACACCAACCAGAGAAAGAAACCCCAAGAAAAGGATCGTGTACAACCGCCCCTGAGCCTTCCATCAGGGAGCAACCAGCGCCGACCGGGGTAGCATCTTCGGCGCCGAACGGGCTAGAAAAAGGGTAAATAAGTGATATCTGTCGACGAGAAGAAAAGAGAATCAAGAAGGAATGTAAAACCCAACCCATCCGCATCACCCAAGAGGAAACGAAGATGATCGCTTCCTCTTCGGAGGAAAAGGCCTGCCGCCATGCAGGTTCGCCCTCGAAGCCGCATACTCCGCCATCGACGCCGCGTACTGGGCCCTAGCCTTCTGCCGCAGCGCCGCATCATCAACATCACCCTCACCCCTCACGTCCCCCACTTCCCCCACCGGTTGCATATACTGCTGCTGCTCGACGAAGTTCTATTCCGTCGCCCCAATCGTCGTATCCGGCTCCATCGAGAACCCCGTGTTAAAGTCGAACGTCGTCTCCTCCCCGTTGTTGCCGTCCTGCAGGAACGAGTCAAAGTCGAAGCCGTCGAGCACGTTGTCCGTCTCCATGGGGTTGGCAAAGCCGAGGTGGAAGTCCTGAGCATACACAAACGTCAGCAAAGTAGCTTTTTAGCAAATGTCAGGGGAAGAGAACTGACCATTGACCCGGGGTCGAGGAAGTTGGTCGACTGGTTGGGATCTGTATGCGTTGGCGGGGGAACGGGAGCTGCCTGCTGCTGGGGCGCCGGGGCCGGGGGCTGTCCGTTCGGCGCTACCTGGCCGGCGTTCACGCCCTGGTTCTTGGCAAAGGTTACCGCGTTGGCGGGCGTCATCGGGGTGGCGGGCGTAGGGCCCTCTTGGGGTGCCTCGGTTTGTTCGGGAGCCGGCGTCGCCGCGGCGTTGTTGAGGTTCGAGTTGCTCTTCTTCTGCGCGGCGGCCTGCGGGGAAGGACGTTAGTCTCTGAACTGGCAAAAAGCACACCGTGAAAACATACCTTGGCCTTCTGAGCCTTGGTTTCCTTCTTCTTCGAGGCGGCCTTCGTCGCCTGCTGCGGCGTCGGGGGAGCAGCATTGCTAACCTGCGGCGAGGCCGTCGTGTTCCGGGCATTGGCGGCGGCGACTGCGGTTGCCGGAGCTGACGGCGGAGGCATCGATCGCTGGTTCGGAGTTGGGGCGCCCTGGACCTGCGGCTGCGGTGGCTGCCCGGGCATCTGCCCGTTCGGTCCCCCTTGCGGCCATTGCATTGGTCCTCCCGGAGCACCGGCCTGCTGGCGCTGCGCCGCCAGCATCTGCTGCTGGTTCATCTGGCCGTTGAAGGGCGGGGGGTGCGAGCTCGGAGGGCGCATGGCTCCGTTCATTTGCGCCATGTTCATGTTCATGCCAAAGTGCGCGCCGGCGTTGGGGTCCATGTTGCCGCCCATAAAGTTCATGGCGCCGGGAGAGCTCCGCGACTGGGCGCCGTCGGGAAGCGGGGATCCCATGTTGGCCGCGTTAGCCATCTGCTGGTTCGCGCGCTTCATCTGCTCCGCGGGGTTTGGCGAGGCACCGCTCCGTCCTCCGGGGGGTGACGTTCCCTGGAAGCCCTGGGCATTCGGTCCGGGGGGTCCGCCGGGGCCGCCGGGCCCGTCACTCCGCGGCATGTTGTTGGTGTTGGTGAGGTCCTGCTCCTGACGGGCCATCATCAGCCGCTTCTTATTCTGCTGCTCAAGCAACATCAGCTGCATCTGGTAGTCTTGGAGGGCGTGGTTGCTGCCGGTGGTGGCCTGGCCGTTGGGGGCGCCGGGCCGCATGTTGTTGGGGCCCAGGTCGCCCGGGTTGTAGTACTGGGCGAGCGCGTTGCCGTCGGCACCTGGCGGCACCATGGGGGAGCCCTGGCCCTGCGGCCCGCCGGCGTTGGGCATCGCTTTGTTGGGCATCTGATTGCCATGGTGCTGCGACATGTTAGTCGAGTACGAGGCAATCTTGGCTTGCATCTGAGGAGCGGCAGAAGCAAACGCCTGGAGTTGGTCAGGATTCAGCAAAGTCGGGTTGAGGCCGTGCTGGCGGAGCAGTGCTTGTGCGAGGTCGGGAGCGCCGCCTACCTGCTGCTGGCCGGGCATGCCCGGGCCTGGTCTTCCGTTGGGCATCATGACGGTCTGGTTCGGGTTGAAGGGCGCGCCGCCTTCGAGCCGGGGCCGCTTGGATGGCGAGGGCGCATTTTCGGCCTCCCCGTCGGCCGGCCTGGCGCGGTTGCCGTCCATGTCCGAAGGATCTCGTTGCATCTGACCGGCGGCCTTCTGCTGCTGGTGAAGCATCTGCATCGCCTGAGGACTAGAGCGGGGGAAATGTCAGTGGGGGCTGTGTGCGGGGGCTTGGTGCGCCGTGCGGCTTACTTCTGGTTGTTGGCCATGGCCGCTCTTTGGAGCTGGTTCCCTGGCTTCATGCCCATGTTCATGGCGCCGTTGGGCATGCCTCGCATCATTTGCTGGTGGAGATGTTGTTGCGCGAGGTCGGGGCGCATCTGGCGGAGCATATCGCGCTGCTGCTGCTGCCGCATCTAATAAAGGTTAGCCGCAAACTCTCGGCATGGCGTTGGCAGAGAATTGGCAGGACAAACCTGCGTGTGGTGGACGTATTGATTGACCTGGCCGCTGGAGCCCTTGCCCTTTTGCGAGTTGAACATGTCCCAGAAGAGGCAGAACCACTCGTAGAGAAAACAGCTGTCGGGGAGGGGAGTCGGGACGTTGGGCGCCGGCAGATCGTCCGGGCGCTTCTGGTCCCCGTCCTTGGAGTCCGTGTCCATGGCGTCACCGAGCCCGTTCCCCAACACGTTGCCATTCTCGTCGCGCATTTTCCCGGGGCTATCCTTCAAAACCTTAATCTGAGGGTCGGCTTCGAGGACGCCGCGAGCGGCATTGAACATGTTGTAGCGAATGAAATACTCGTAGATGTAGGTGTTGAGCAGGGTTCGGCTCGAGTCGTTCATCTGCATCTGTCCTGCCGGGGCGGAAGCTGACTGCTGGGGTCCGAGGGCGCCACTGTTCATGACGTTCATCGGGGGCCCGACGGGGCCGACGGGACCGCCCATGGGATTCATGTTCGGCATGCCTTGCATGTTGTTCATGATTGCGACTTGTTGCAGACGTCGGTCTGCGGGAGCGGGTATGAGGCTGGGGACGGGTGGAGCTCGTGGCGCCGATGGCGTTACGCGACCGCAGTGCTATTACCCCAGATATGGATGGGCCCTTGGTTGACGCGGAACGGGACGCCGGCGAAGCTTCGGTCTTCTCGCCGAAGCAAGCAGGGACGTCTGGCGAGTGTTGGCTCGTTTTCGGTGGGTGGCGGATCGCGAGCGTACACTTGCGACACGCTCGTGTGGTTCGGAAAGAGGACAGTCAGAAACGCCGAGGGGCGTGCGCTGGGTTTTGAATCCGGGCCCAGTCAATCGCTCCAAGGTGCGCGCTGACGGCTGTGTGGTGTGATCGCGATCGATGGCTGCAGGGTGCAAGAGTGCGTCCCAGAGCCGCAGCGACGAGTTGTTGGAGGGGGACACGAGGTCGCTGGCTCCGGTGGAAGTGGGATGGCACGGAGAACAAAAAGTGGAAAGAAGAGAAGCTGGTCGCCAACGCCTGGGAGCTCGGACGCTGTGACCACCACGGCTTTCCCGGTCGAGAGTGCAGTTGCAACTCTCCCCTCTGCCCTCGTCCCCTTTCGCTGTGCGAGTGTCTGGCGGCGGCGATATGGTCGTGACGGTCGTCTTCTCGTAAAGTCCAGTCTTCTCAGCCCACGACTGTCCTTGACCACTCGGGCGGAATCGGTGAGGGTCGACGGGGCGACGGCGGGAACATCAAAGTGGCATGGCTCGGGGTGCCGATATGGAGGATGCAGTGTGGCTGCAGGGACCAGCGTTGCAAGGCGATGTATGCAAAAGCGGAGGAGGAGAAGGAGTGAGCCTGTGAGGACGGGGGTTGGGGATTTGGAAATTTCGGCGAATGCCTTGAGAGCGTAATGGGGGGCGAGAAGGTGCAGGCAAGAGCGACAAGGTGATTGGGGATGCTCTGCCAATCTCGCGCGGGACGGAGCGGCGAGCCGGCGCAGTTTTTGGAACGATGTGGGCGGCCGCCTGCGTACATCTGAGACTGCAGGCTGGGAGACCTGCAGCCACGCATCAGAAAATGCAAGATATTCATCTACCGAGCTCTTGGCACCCGATATTGAGATGCGCTAGCGCACGTGTTGCAATTATTCCAAAACAAACATGCCCCAAATCCTCCATCTGATGCAGTTCAAGACATGATTGCGATACCTTATCCACGACTGGGATTCATCATCGGCCAGAGTATGGCGGCCCGGGACTCAGAAACGAACATTGCTTTCCTACGGCCGTTATGACTGCCACGAGACCGCCTGGCCACAAGTCGTTGGCCGAGCATGGTCGCATTGGCCCAGCACCGCCGATGTGCTTTCGGCAAACTGACACTGAAAGATGTATTGGCACGCCGGTCCCTACCTCCGTACTCTCTGCTCGTCACTCAGCTCGAGCCTTAAAGGTATGGAAGTTAGTTGCCTGACATCCTGGGTGCCACGTTGTCCAAGAATCTGGCAGGAGCTGGTTGGCGCAAGCTTCAGTTTCCTTCGAGCAGATGATGCCTTGATACGTTCTGGAGAAGAAGCGTACGTTAAATTAGAGTGGGCATGGCCGGTTTTCTATCCGAGACATGGTGCGCGATCAGCGGTGGAAGTGGGCCAATGTTCGACTGCTCCCTTTGTTGACTTCAGGGCGACGACCTTCTTTTTGCAGCCGGCAGTCTTTCAAACTGTCAACGACTTGACGGAATCCCAAGTTGCCCAAAGTCAACCCCGAAGCCATGCACGTCATCTCAGGCTGCAATCCGGGGTTGCGTCTCAGCTGGACAACTGGAAGCCTGTGGCTATCTGCAAGTCCGCCCTCCACTGTCCCCAGTCCCCCATTCCCCGGGTTGTGGAGGGTGCACTCCAACAACCGATCGGGAGCAATGGATCTCCCTTTTCTGTCCGTGGTGCAACACTTGATGGGTCCCTGCATTAGCCGCGATTTAGTGGAGGGACGGCCCGGGCAATACCTAAACTTCAGCTCTAAGCATTTGCTGCCCAGCTTCGCTTTGTTCCAGGGCTGAAGGAGGGCCGGTTCCCCTGAATTTTCTCTTGAGCATTCCGCGTCGCCCTCGAGCTCTGGTTCAAATCGAAACAGATCGCGGTATCCGTAGCGGGGGAGTTCGTCCCCTCCACGGCCCGCGATCGACAACGGCATGAACCAGCCGGGGTCCGTCCGGGGAGAGCCGCCGTGGACCCGCTGTTACCCGGGGACGCCGAAACCGTTCATCTCGCGTCATTAGACAGCTTTATGCTCCCCTAATGGCGGTCACCCTGAGGGATAAGGGGCGTGGAATGCAATCACAAACTTGAAGCTCGCTGACAGAGGCTATGGACATTGGCAGACAGCGAGAACTAACACACATCAACGCGACAGCTTACAAGTTCCAGGGTGGCGAAAAAACCGACCTCGAAGGTCAGCTGTCAGCTTGAACCCGTACGCATGATCACGGCGCTGGGAGGATGGGAACCTGGAAGCAAAATAAACCAAAGGATTTGGCGTACGCCTTTCGGCCCATCGCCACAATGGCCCCAGACGGCCGAGCTACAATTTCGCTGGCGGCACTCGTGTCATGCCCTTCAGGAACATGAAGTGAAGCCATCAACCGGTTGTTAGTGTGAACTATCCAATTCATGAATTACAAATTCTATAGCAGGTGTTATTCCAAATCCAACCCAACTGCGCCATGTCTAACCGTAAGTCACAGTGTCCCAGTCCCAGTGTCCCAGTGCCAGTGTCCCAGTGCCAGTGTCGTGCCATGTGTCGTCTACCATTCCCTAGTCCGTAACCGAACCAGATCTTACCAGAACGCCATCGTGATAGTACAACTCCGTTCAGTGGTATCATTAGTAGGTACCCAAGCCGCCAAACTCCCACCAGGAACGCCAGTCAAAAGACACCTCCCATACCCCCATCCCCTCTCGTCCTCCCACATCCAAGAGAGGCTCTATCCCAACAACATCAACATGGATCTCACCGAAACCGACTCTCAAACCCAACCCCCTCCTCCCTCAACCGCCCCTCCACCTCCCTCAAACAAACCACCTCCCCCTCCTCCCCTTCATTCTTACCCCGACCACCACCATAGTGTCCACCATACGTCGAATCCCCCATAAACCCCCTCAACACCTTGAGCGTCTTATCCCTCCCCTCCCCGTGCCGCGCATACTTCACCCTTGCACTGCACAAATCCACATGCAGCTCCCACGTCTTGAGTTGCCCGTCACCATCATAGGCCAAGCCCGAGGAGGCGGCATCCATGGGATTGAGCGAATCCGGGTCGTAGGCAAAGGTATTCTGCATGTTGAGGTCCAAGGTGATGGGGCAGGACTGGTTGCGGGCGTCGCAGTCTGTGCAGTGGACTTGGAGGAGGTATTGTTTTGGTTTTGGGCCGGGCCGCCGGGGGGCGCGAGTTCGCTTGTTGGTCCGAGTCTTGGTGGTTGATTTTGGTTTGGGAAGGGCAGGCTCTTTCTCGTCGGCCGGGTAGTGGTAGAGGCTGCTGCTGCTCCGAGGCATGACACTTCTGCCGGACGATGATGAGGAGGAGGACGAGGCTGTTGATGGGCGGCTGGCCGGAGCGCGGTTGGTGTGAGACGAGGGCCCGGGACGCTGATCGCGGGGGTCGACTTTATGAACATTCTGGCGATTCGGATGGCTACTGATGGCCAGCGGATTCGGATAGGCATAGGACAACGGATCTGATGGTCGCCGTTGGGAGCGCGGGAGCTGAGACTCGGGCTGCTGGGGTCGCTGGGGAAAGCTGGCCTTCTCGCTCGGACACGACTCGGAGGACCGGCTATTTTTGGCCCTGCGCTTTTCTTTAGAAAAGACGTGGCCCATTTTGCTGTCTTCAAGCCCTGGATGTGTTCGTGCTGGGAGCAAGAGGTTTGGCGATTCTGGTCGTGATGGCTGGGGGAGTCCGGACTGTGGCAAGATGTGCGCCGAAAGACGGCGAACCTGGAAAGAGTTGAAGAGAACGAGACTGCTTCCCAAGGCCGCAGCCAGGGCTATTCTTATGGCAGTCTCTGACTGCATGTTGATCGGAGCTGATGATGGACACATGGTCGGGGCCAGTGGTTGATGCAACGCATGCATCACTGTGTGTCAGTGCTGTTTGCAGACCCTTATTCCGAGTGGACCGCCGAGTTATCGAAGGTTCGCCGACGTAGAATGACGGTAAACAACGGGGTGGTCAAGGCCAGATAAGTGTTTGGACCCTTCCGCCGGACGATTGGTGATACGGAACTTGAGACGGGGACCGATGGGTGGCCGGACGCCCGGCCCGCCTTGGGGAGGGCATCAAGATATACAATGCGCACAGGGCTGCGCAATACCTTGAGGCTGGTGTGTCGCGTGGCAGTAAAGCTTTGAGTGACGCGTGGTCGTCAAAAAGGGCAGGGCAATGCAGCAAGCGGGGTGCGTGTGGCCTTTGTGATCATGGGGCTCAGGAGAGAGGCGCAGCCTGCCGCGGCGAGTGGCCAACATCCTCCGAATGCAGTGGCCAGGCTGTGTGGCACCTCGCTCATCCGCCCGAGCATAGAAAAAATTGAAAAAGTCCACGATGGCCAGCAGGCTGAAGGATGGACAAGGCGGATTCCCGTCGACTGTTGTCGGTCAATTGCTGTTGGGGGCGTCATGTGGCATTGTCGAAATCCGCATCACGAGGCAAAGATCTTGGTCCAACAGCTGCGGCAGCACGTCGGCGAGCCACCCTGATTTGGCGCACAAGAGCCGCAGGTTTTTGAAGATCGATTCGTTTTGTTTGTGGTCCTCCAGTCCGCAGCCCCGGGGCGGATAGAAGCGTTGGCTGAGGTCTCTCGGGGGGTCAGTCAACCGCACGGCGGGCACCGAGGCTGTGGCCGTGTCGGGTGTGAAAGTCACTGGGCACCCGTAGGAAGGGAGAAAACCTAAGGCAATCGCGTTTCGGCCTCGTGGGCATATTAGGTGAATTGATGGTATGAAGCGCGGCCTTGGACGTTTCACGCCCGGCCCGGCCCGGACAATCGGTTCCTCCTCGACCGCTCTCCGGCCGGCCCGTTTCCCGACCAATGTGGGAGACCGCGCTCACCGTGTAGACATGTATGTACATCGTTATACCGACGCAGTGCTGGTTGAGATGCTGACATCGAGCCTGAAATCGCAGTCACAGTCCCCGCCTTCCCAGGGGACGGCTCGCGAAGGGGTATCTATCGGCCCATGCGTCTGAACATCGCCGCGCAGAGATCATGACTTCTCTGAATCCAGCACACCGCGGCGGCTGACCTGAATCATCCGGACTTCTCGTGTGTTGCACTTAGTCGTCCTCTGGCGGCAGCTCGTCGTCGATGTACCGTATCAAGCTGATGCGCATCTCGGTCGTGTCGTTCCCCCGCAGCACGTCGCTGACGAAGTGCGCCTCGACCTGCATCTGCACCATCTCCAGGGCGCCCCTCAGCACGCCGCACAGAATGTTGGAGTACCACAGCTCGTCCTGCGCCCGGCCGTCGTCGGGTAGCTCGACAAAGTCGGCGAAGGGGTTCTCGTCGAACACAAGCGAGAACTGCTTGCCGTCGCTCGTCCAGTTCGTGATTGTCGGTGTGATGTTGAGGAAGATCTTGAAGCCGACCTGTTGTCCATTCGCCGTCAGCGTCCACCATCGGTTGTCTTAGACCAGCAGTAGCGCACTTTGGCAATCATCTCGGCCGTCTCCCGAAAGTTGGAACACCGCCGGACCGTGTTGGATTTGGCCAGATAGTCCTCGATCAGCCGCAACCCAATGTTGTAGCCCATTTTGTCCAGCTGCTTGTTGACCTCGACGTAGTCGCTGTCAAAGTCCTTGCAGAGCTGCGCGACGATGGTGCCGTATGTGAGAACGACGAGCTCAGCGTTGACCTTGTCCATCCGCGTCCTTGGATTGTTAGCGTGGAACCACCGCAACCGGAGTTCTGAGTCCTACTTCCAAACCCTGAACAAGGCGGTAAAGTCAGCATGCTTCAAGATCGAGGGGCAGGGCTAGGCACATACTCTTCCCCGAGGCGGGAGGCCTTACTTGACGCCATCTTGGGTTCGATCAGCGCGTATTAGTTACGGCCCCTGCAGAAAGAAAAGATGCTTCGAGTAATGCGGGCGACACGAGCAGTCGGGCTTGAGGGACGGGAAGGGGAAGGCGATGTCAATGGATAGTGGTTGTCAGGGCGCTGGTCCAATTCAGCCCCCAGCAGCTACAAGGGTGCACATGTGGGGGAATGCCCCACCGAACTTTAGCGCGTCGTGGCCCCCTGCAAGCGGAGCGCGGGCCATCGAAAATCCAGCTCGGGGCTGTCAGTGAGGTCCATCGTTTTTTGAGCTGCATCATCGAGCTGCCTCCATCAAGCTCCAAGCATCGCCAGCCTCGCCGTCCAGCTTGCCAATTGCTCCTGAACAACAACCCGACCCCAAGTCCCAACCTCGAATTTCTCATACTCCACCATGTCTGAAAAGAGACCGGCCTCCGACGACCCCAGCGAGGGACAACTCGTGGTGAAGCGGCAGAATGTGGGCACGAGTCGCGCCCTCACCCGTCCAGGCGGCTCTGGCAGCGGCGCGCTCATCCAGGCGGTACGTCGCGTTGCTCCCGAGTGCGACTGGGTGGGTTTGCTGACCTATGACAGGCGCCCCGGACCAGCGACTTGCAAGCCCCATTGATGGAGCTGTCGGGGCACACAGGGGAGATCTTCACAGCCAAGTTCGACCCAACAGGGAACCTCATAGCGTCAGGGTCCATGGACAGGACGATAAGTGCGTTACCACGCACTCCCAGCCACTTTCGCACGGCTAACGGAAGGCAGTGCTCTGGAGGACATACGGCGACTGCGAAAACTACGGCGTCCTGAACGGCCACCGCGGCGCCATCCTCGACCTCCAGTGGTCGCGCGACTCCGACATCCTCTTCTCCGCCTCCGCCGACATGCACCTCGCCAGCTGGGACCTCACAACAGGAGAAAGGATACGGCGCTACGTTGGGCACGAAGAGATCGTCAACTCGGTGGACATCAGCAAGCGCGGCGAGGAGCTGCTCATCAGCGGCAGCGACGACGGCACCATCGGCATCTGGGACCCTCGAACAAAACACGCAGCCGACTACATCGAGACCGAGTTCCCCATCACGGCCGTCGCCATCTCGGAGGCCGGCAACGAGATCTACTCGGGCGGCATCGACAACGACATCAAGGTGTGGGACATCCGGAAAAAGGCGCTCGTGCACTCGATGCTGGGCCACACCGACACCATCACCTCGCTGCGGGTATCGCCCGACGGCCAGCAGCTGCTATCGTACGCGATGGACTCGACGGCGCGGACGTGGGATATCAGGCCGTTTGCGCCCGCCGAGCGGCACATTCGCACTTTTGACGGGGCGCCGCTGGGGCTGGAGAAGAATTTAATCACGGGGAGCTGGGACTCGGACGGCAAGAAGATTGCAGTTGGCGCTGGCGACGGCACGGTCGTTATCTGGGGCAGCGATACGGGGAAGCTGCTGTACAAGCTGCCGGGGCATAAGGGGACGGTGAACAGTGCCGAGTTTGCGCCGGGAGGCGCTCCTATCAGTTCGTAACCCTGCTCATCCGGGAAGTTGCTGTTGTTGTTTTGCTAACGGGGCACCAGTTCTTTCTGCGTCGTCTGACCGCACGATGCTGCTGGGCGAATTGAAGTGAGGCGATGGCTCTGACAATTTTACCAATGGCCGCCAAAGACTCCGGCCGAAGCATATGAGGCGATTCAGAGGGCCTTCAGCGAGAGCCAATTCGGACGGGGATCGGCAAATGCGCACAATACAACTCGGCTCGATGCAGAAATGGCAACTGCCTCGCCGGAGTGTGGTGCGTCTGATACCGGGGGTCATCGCCCACATTCGTTCGTAGCCGAAGAAGGGTCAAGCTGGTCGGGGAAGCAAGCACCGTCCTCCCGGCGCCGCACGGGAATGAGGGAGCAGGATCTGGCGCCATCCATCAAAGCGGAGGGGAGGTTCCAGATATGATACCCAAGGTCGACGACAGAATGCGGCGAGCGGGCAACATGTTCGAGATGTGAAGGATCCAGGCAAGAGGGTCAATGAGAGAGCAATTGAGTATTCGGCGCCTTTTCGCCTCGCCAAAAGTACCTAAGAGACCATTGATATGCGTATGTACATCGCCACAACCAGATTGAGAAGCTGCTTCTGAAGGCCGTCGCGTGGCATCGTCCCCTTTTTGTTTGTCGCACCAGAGCCACGCGAACTGCAACACTGTGAAACCTGAAGCATGGGGCATGTTCAGGGGTCGTCATCTGAAACGCAGCCAGACGCTCCACCCCTGAATGCAACGGTTTCGTGTGAGCCAATCATTTGGCTGTTGCCGCGCTCTTCTGCCGTTTCAGGGGTCCGCGCCATGAGAGTTGTCAGCGTCTGTCAACGAATCGCCGGGACGGATGGGCAATGGTTGGAGCTGGAATGCGTGGACAAGGCGAGCGCAGAATGCGTTGTCGAAGTCGTGGTCACTGTTCCTGACAGTCGAATCTCGAGGGACGGACGGAGGGAATGACTGGTAGATGTTCTTTTGAGCCCTACACACAGGGCATCGACACGTCCAGAACTAGTGAGTCGAGAGTTTGAGACGCCCAAAGGGGGATTCCCACTGCAAGGGACGCGAATGTACTACCCTCTCTTCCACTCTCCTGCCCGTGCGTTCTCTCACTCACTTGACGGAGTGGCTTTGCTCATCAGTGTGGCTTCCTCCCCCTGCATCCCGAAGTCTCATCTCCAACCCCGTCCCCTCGACTCGAATCGATCTCTTCGCCCTAGCCTCGGCTGCTGCGTCAGGATTCCTCCTCCCAGGAACCCTTGATCTGTGCCACTCTTCCAGGTCTGGATTCTGGATCCTCGACAGCCAGTCAAGACTCCCCCTGGGGACGACATCCCGCAGACGCCGAAACAAAACACGGTACCGTGCCCGCCTATGGAGGAGTTTGTTCTCCGGGGTTCTTGAACTCGATCTTTTCTCTTATGGTTTTCTTCTTCCGTTAACTGTTGATGACTTTGGGAACCTGCATTAGCCCGGGTGTCGTCCATCGTTTGCTTCCTCGCCGGGCCATCCAAATCCAACCACCTCTCACTCCCTTGCTTTCGACGAGACGGCAACCAGGGAGGAACAAATTACATTGTTTCTTCGGTCCTCGATCTTCTTTCTTTTGTCCACGGCACCGCATACAACAAGGCGCTGGGAGCCGGTAATCATTGGACGACGGCGTTTACTTGTTCTGTTTTCCGGTCTGGAATATACCACCTCGGAGCATAAGGAGTTTATGATACCCACCTGGACCTTGTTCTTCCTCTTTCATCGCGCTTCTTTTCCGACTTTCCTTTCCCAACAATCCAAGCGACGGGAACTTGGGCTTCATACAGCTTGAGGCGCCTTGCCGGATCACCAGGAGTCAAACATCACAGGAGATATCAGTGAGCCGACTTACCCAGCATCTCGTCGACTTGAACCGGCGGAGGCAGAGCCCGAGCGGGAGGGGCAGCAGACTCGACAGCCCGCGCGACGACACCGAGCAGAGCACGTCGACATCCCTCACAGCATAGCATACCAAGAGACTCACCCAAAATGAACCGCCTCAACTTCTTCACCCGCCCGGGCGGCGGCGGCACAACCAGCAACGCTCCAGACATGGCCGACCCCTACGACGACCGCGCACCTCTCTCCCCGCGCAGCGACCATCAAACAGACATCCTCCCCGACGACCTCGAAGCCCAACCCACCGCCGCCGCCGCCACAACCCACGAGACAACGGCGCAGCAAACAGAGATGGCAGAGCGCAACCACACGCCGGGCACGCGCTTCCTGCACCGCTTCCGCCCCGCCATCCCCTCCTTCTTCACCACCGCCCGCTCGTCGGCGTTTTTCGGAAATAATATCCGGCCGACAAGCAGCGCTTACTCGGGTGAGGGACTCCGCGGGGCGCCGGATACCGTTGTTAACGGCCACGGCGGCGGTATGGGGGTGCATATGGGAATGCCTATCGACGACGGGCCCAAATCACCCGAGTATTTTCACAACGAGTATTCCTATCGCATCGGCGAGGACGACTTGAACCTCCCCAGCACGAGGCTGCATCTCCCTGATTTGGAGCGCACGTGGACGCAGGGGTCGAACGGACCCCCAAACAGGCCTGGGACAGGGGTCGCGGTGCCTCAGGCTGCGGTGGTGAGGGAGGGGAGGCATGGGTCGCGGTCGCGGTCATCGTCTTCGCGGGAGGGGTCGTCGACGGAGGGGTCACGGTCGGATGGGCGTCATCATCGGGAGCGCAGGAGAAGGCGGAGGGGAGAGAGGAGTGAGAGGAGCGGGAGTGGGAGTGGACGGTCGAGGCGGTCGGGCAGGTCGGGGAGTCATCGGTCGCGGAGTGATCGCTCGGGGAGTCATCGGTCAAGCGGTGAGGAGAGCAGGAGCGAGAGGAGGGAGAGGCGTCGGCGGAGGGAGGTATCGCACGGCAGCAGAACCACGGAACGGCGTCCGCCCAAGCACTTCCTGTTTTGCTTCCCCTGGGTCAAGTCGCGCCGTGTCCGCTCGCAGATCCTGCGCTGTTTCGTCTCGGGCGTGTTTCTCGCCCTGAGCTTGGCCATCTGTAAGTTGTGCCCTGCAGTATCTTTAGAGGAAAGCAAAACTAACAGCGCAGACCTCGCCCTCTCGCTCACCAAAAACATCCACAGCAACGAGTTCACCATCGTGCTGATCCTCATCATCCTCTTCGTCACCATCTTCTTCTGCCACAGCCTCATCCGCCTGTGCATGCTGGTCGTCAAGGCGCGCAAGCGGGAGCAGATGGTGCAGCAGGGGCGGCTGCCGGAGATGGCGGGCCCCGGCGGCTACGCCATCCCGCGCGAGCCGATCCCCGTTGTGCTGGCGCGGGACGAGGAGGCGGCGGGCATCGAGAGCGAGGCGACCAAGACGGGCCCGCCGGCGTACGGCGTGTGGCGCGAGAGTGTGGTATGTACCGTATCTCTTCCCCGTGTTCTCCTGGACATTGCTGACCGCGGATGGCAGAGGGTCGACCCGAACCGCCTCTACTGGGCGCGCAACGAGCATGCGCCGCCGGTTGCGCCGGTCGAGGAGGTGTCGGATATCAGCGGCTTGAGCGGTTCGGGAAGCACGCAGAGCAGTAGGACCGGCGCGACGGTCCCTCGGCCGCCGTCGTACTCGTCGGACGACGGTGTCAGCTATGTGGTGGACGCCCGGCCGAGGTCGATTGCGCCGCCGAGGGGGTTTGCGTCTTCAGCCGGCAGCTCGCATCCTTCCGGGAGCGTGAGCTCAGGGTCGTCGTGGGTTTAGCGTCCTCGAGACGGAAGCGCCGGGGGTGAGATGTGGCATTTCCGGGCGTTGATGGCGAGTGTAGGGTAATGGAGCATATTTGAGGCGTACCAGGCGTACGCAGGAATGGTTATACCAACATCTAGGAGTCAAGATGCTTTCAACCACTCGCGCTCAACCGAGGTGAAGCTTTGGCGGCTCTTGGTCAGTTGAACCGTGCCCTGGGCTCAACCTAGAGCACAACTGGAAGCCAGGTGCTGCTGTGGTGTGATTGCCCCTGAATCCCGTCATCTTGGGTAAAATGCGGATGCGTGCGATGCATTTCAGCTGATGGATCGGCCCGGAACAACACATCGTGTGGTTGACCAACCGCCGCATCCTGCGCAGTGCAGGGTCCGGGACAGACCACGTACGGGTCACCAGCGAGATCATCCCGTGTCCAGCCCGTTTTGGGGTTTCCGGACCGTGCTGCCTCGTCTTGCCTGCCCGGACGGGTTAACGTTGTCGAAGCCGGTGCGGCGCGGGTTGGGCATGATTGGGCAGCGTTGAGGGGCATCGTGGCCGACAAGGATGCTGCTGCAGCGGAGTTGGCTACCGCATGAGTTGAAGCGTGCCTCGGTTCATTGCACTCTTTTTTGGAGTGCTTGTTTCCCACGATGGACCCAGGAACTGCGACTTCTTCATCAAAGTGCTTGACAACATGATTTCTGATCGAACCTTCGGGGACCAGAGCTGGCAGAGTGCCATCGTTACCTATCAACTGGAGGAGAAGCACCCCGCCGTGGATCCACATGCGACAAACAACTTGATGACAAACGGCCGCACCCGGAAACAATCTCGGTCTCGGTCCTCCGGGTGAATGCAGGTCGACAGTTCGTTAGTACCTTTCGAGACATTCCCCGTCTTGGCCAACAAGTATGAGCATGAGATGACAGAAGACCGGAAGAGGCAGAGAGGCGTTGGCTCGGTTGGGAAAGAACTTGGGCGAATGTCAAGGTGAGCATGAGTCGGCGTCTGTGGTGGGGCTGCTCCTTCCGTTGCGAATTGAAAGTCGCAGCCTGATGTGGGGTGGTTACAGTGGGCCAAGGATTTTGCCCTAGCGTGGCCTGCAAGCTGAGACGTCGTTGCTGAAAGGCCACGCCTGCAGCAACTCAGCGCTAGGAAGGCAGGTCCGTCAGCGCTCCATCCAGCCCGCCTCGCCGAAAAGTGGAAGCCGCCCCTCGGTCATCAGAGGTACATGCGGGGTACTTACCCAGCCCACGCCAAGCCCGAAATTTGGCGCGTCAACCCCACAAGAATAGGCGGCCAGCGAGTTGAAACTCGAAGAAGGCAAGTCCCTCGCTTGTCACTTGTTCCGTGTTTTTCGCTCTTGCCTCTTGCCCTGTGCGATCTGTGCCCGCAACCTGCGCTATCCCTCCTTCCGACTGCCGCCCGCCTCCCTCATTGTCCCGCTTATTCCGCCTTCTCTCTTTCTCCTCCTTCCTTCCACCTCTTCACAGTCTTTCTTGAGAAACGCAAACGCGAACCATTTCTTTGGGTGTTGTTGGCGTGGAAGTCGGAAACGAAGTCGGAAGTACGGTCGCTGCGGTCGTCGGTCGAAGTATCAATACCTCACTCGTGGGAAAGGTTTCTGAGAGATCCGTTTGGGTTTTTTATTCCTTCTTTTGCCGAAGGTCAGTCCGATCCCGCAACGCCAGCACTACCATTCGCAGCGCCGCCGACCCTGTGCTTTGAGAGACACGTTTGCATGCGCGCTTATCGGAACCTTGATGGCGCCATGGCCTTGGATTCGCCCGAGAACCTCGACAACCGGACAAGACGCAACGGAGAGGCAGGGCTGGATGCGCGCATTACTGGACGCCTTGCTTTCGACATCCTCCTGGTCGCACGAGCCTTGGTTGACTGCGTGACTTCGGCCTGACGCCTCATGGCTGCGGCCGTTGAGCCGCCGCGCGGTTCACCGCACGTCATATCGGGAGAGGCATGCCGGGATCTCGGGTCGCACAACGTCCCGGCGCTGCGGAACCTGTCTCGCTACCTCGGTGAGGGGCAGCTCGAGATGGGAGCGCCGAATGCGCCCGTCCGGACCACCCAAAGCCCTTACACGACTATGGCACCAAAAGAACTTCCGTCGTCGACAGCGCTTGCAAACGTGTCTACAAAGCTGCAGGGGGGCGACGCTGATCACCTCGACAAGTCATGCTAACGCGCTCGCAGAATTCAAAATGTCGTCGGTTTCTCGTCGGGCGTGCTACAAGTGCGGTGAGCTTGGCCACCATGCCGAGGCTTGCGCGTCTCCCCACAGGCTGTGCTACAACTGTACGCTCCCTTCCCACCCGGCGCTTGACCAGCCGCTGACATGTACCAGGCAAGCAGCCGAACCACGAGTCGAACGAGTGCCCCATGCCCCGCACCACCAAGGCGAAGCAGTGCTACCACTGCCAAGGGCTGGGCCACGTCCAGGCTGAGTGCCCGACCCTCCGCCTGAGCGGCGCTGGTGCTGGCAACCGGTGCTACAACTGCGACTCGATTGGCCATCTGGCGGTGCGTTTCCCTTTTTCTTGGAGGACTATTCTCATAATGCTGATGTTCACAGCGCAACTGCCCCAACCCCCCGGTCCCCGGTCTCGGCAGAGGCGGCGTCGTCGGCCGCGGTGGCTTTGGGCCCGCGCGCGGCGGCTTCGTCGGCGGCCCCCGCCCGGCGACCTGCTACAAGTGCGGCGGCCCGAACCACTTCGCGCGCGACTGCCAGGCGCAGGCCATGAAGTGCTACGCCTGCGGCAAGCTGGGACACATTTCGCGCGACTGCACGGCGCCCAACGGCGGGCCCCTCAACACGGCCGGCAAGACGTGCTATCAGTGCGGCGAGGCCGGGCACATCTCGCGCGACTGCAACAAGAAGGCGGGCGCCAACGGCGAGCTGCAGGGCGACGTCGACATGAGCGGCCAGGCCATCCAGCCCCCCGCCGTGGCCCCCGTCGCTCCGGTTGCCTAAGCGCAGCGTATCATTTTGCTACCACATACGGGGCGGCGTCGGTCATGTTTGGGCTCGGTTTTCTTCGGCAATGCATGGCTCTCTCCGCGACCATTCACATCTCCTCCTTGATCTCTTTTCCCCCCGGCTTCTGGACATGGGGTCAAGACACGACACGACATCGGGTTTCTTCCACGGCGTTCTCGGCGGTTTCTGGCTCGTATCACGATTGGGGCTCGCGTTTACTCCTCGTCTGGACACCACGATGAAATGGAAAAGAATCCTCATGTCTTTCTTGGCAACGCATCATCATCTTTCTCTTCGGCTATGGCGATTCTTTTGGCTTGATTAGGTCAGGCAGATATACAACCCGGCTGTTTGGTTGGTTTGGTTGCATCTTCCGGGCCTTTCATCTTCCCCCATTTTGATTTCCTCCATTATTTCCTTCTCCATCATTGCCTTCCCTACCTCACCACCTTACCTAGATGCTATTTGGAAACAGGCACAGGCAAAACTTTCATCAGAGATACCCCCCCCTATGGCACTTACGGAAACGGAACATTTCTTCGGACATGGGTTGTCGAGAGGCTCTTGGGCACCTACTTTTGGGCAAGCAGCAGCACACCGGGTTCGGCGGGTTGTGTGAGAAGTTGGCGCGGGCGATGCATAGCGCCAGATGGCAAAGGGCAGAGAGGCATGCCAGGTACGGAAGGTGGTCGGTCGACGGCAAATGTTCAGTGGGAAAGGGTGTGGTGTGCGAATGTCGAAAAATAGTGCTGGCTGTGGACGATGCATGCGGTGTGGTTTGGTGTGGGGTGGTGGATGGGAGGGGCAATACAATGGCTGTTTTGAGCTCACTTGGTGTTTCTGTGCTGCAAGTGCATGTTTTGATGCTGTGTCGATGGGTTGGCGTCCATCTGATCCGACTGAGGGCTCCGCAAATACCCGAAGGTCCAACTTGCCTCGGACTTCCTTTTGACCTTGCCTCAGGCTGGGTCTGCACACACTAAATTAACTGCAGCTCTCACAAGTTCAACACAGCGCCAGCTAATCACTTCCAGCTTTCGCCATTAGTCTCGCCTCCATCCATCTTCTTCCCGTCCTCTCCAACCTGAAAAGCAAGCGGTGAGCACCACCGTTGACTCGCTGCGCAATTTCATCCCATCTCTCTCCAAGAATCTCGAGAAGCAGCCACCACAGAACACGGACACAGACCAACTACAGCACACAAAGACAAAAAGAGACACAAAAACACAAGTTTTGAGTTGGTACTATCTTAGGCAGAGCGAGTATTGCCTGATACTGGAATCGAACCAGTGATCTTTGCATGTCTGGAGTCCAGTCGTGGATCCGTACGAGTGCAACGCATTACCACTGTGCTAATCAGGCGGTGAGGGCGCCTTTGGCATAGCCAGCTTAAGAGTCTCGTCTCAGCGGAACGTTGGCGATGTTCAGGGGATTTCAGGTTACAGTTTGACAGTTCTGAGAATTAAGGGGCTGGGCGAGAAGTTACCCGTTGGTGTTGACTGTGGAAGTCGGTGGTGTTGCAGAGCGTGTTAGTCAAGCTCAAGCAGTTTGAAAACGCCTCCATGGGACCGATGACGGTGAACAAGATCGGAAGCTGTTAATAGAAGTTTCAATGCTACAGAGATGCCGAAACTCCGTCTGTAGGTATCTTGAGTTTCCCGGAGCAACGAAGGGACTCAAGGGAGTTCTGCGGACTACCCCTGACCCCTGAGTGCGCTCGGCTCAGCAGCGCATGACTGCAATTCCCACCCGTGTATAGTGCATTTCAACGGATCAATGCGCTTATACTTTATAGTAGCTATACAAGATACACTATACAGCCCATCGGAACCAGGCACCTGGAGACCACAGATTGTTTTATAATTCAGCTTCGGAGCAGCTCCGGACGGGAGCATCTGCAATTCCCCGCATGACCAACGCTGGGCAAGCCAAAAAGGGCAACTCGTTCATGTGTTTGGTCACACGCGGAGATCGCCAACCAGACAAATGACGATGGCCGTGACACCGCCGATCCCGCGTTGCTGGGCACCGGGGAATTGGCCCGACGTCCCCTCCATTTAAGTACCTGTCCCTCCCGCATGTCTGACATCATGTCTGTCCGCGGTCCTTTGGATTTGAAGCCGTCGTTGAAGCCGTCTCAACACACATCCTAAACACCATGAAAGCACCTCGGACTCAACTCCTCCTAGCAGGCCTCCTGGCCAACACAGCCTCCTCCCAATCCTCCTCAGGCTGCCCCGACTACTCCTCCTACTCCAAATCCCGCCACGACCCCCTTTCCCCCGGGAAATATGCCCTCTCCTACGCCCGCCCACCCCCCTCCTGCCGGACCTTCCACTCCACGACCGTCGAAACCTTGCTCAGCAACATGACATCCACCATCGCCGACCCCGACCTCGCCCGCCTCTTCGAAAACACCTACCCCAACACCCTGGACACGGCGGTCCGCTGGCGCGGACACGCGTCCAACAACCCGGCCGAGGAGCTCGCGTTCCTCATCACGGGCGACATCGACGCCATGTGGCTGCGCGACAGCGCCAACCAGCTGCAGTCATACCTCCCCCTGTTAGAGCCTGATGCGGCTCCCGGGAGGAACGATTCCATCGCCAGCTTGTACCGCGGTGTTATTAACCTGCAGGCGCGGTATTTGTTGACGGCGCCGTACTGCAATTCGTTCCAGCCGCCTCCTGAGGGCGGGATCCCGCCTGCGACAAACCCCGCCGCGGCGTCGGATAGAGTGTTTCCGACGTATGACAAGACGGCCGTGTTTGAGTGCAAGTTTGAGCTGGATAGTCTCGCTGCTTTCTTGCAGATCAGCACGGATTACTACGAGTCCACGCACGACGCGGCGTTTTTCGGGAATTTCTTGTGGCTGGAGGCGGTGCAAGCTGTTTTGGAGACGGCCAAGTCCATGATGGCGGGGACGTATGATGAGCAGACTGGCGCGGTGCTGCCGAGTGCGTATACCTTTACCAGGCAGACGACGAGGTCGACTGAGACGCTGGCGAATGACGGGGTGGGCAGTCCGGTGCGGGCGACGGGCATGGTGCGGAGCGCGTTCCGGCCGAGTGATGATGCGACTATGTTGCAGTTCCTGGTTCCGGCTAACATGATGTTTGCGCGGTACCTGGGGAGTGCGAAGTTCATCGTGGATGAGCTCGGGGATAAAGCGCCGAAGGGGTTGGCGGACGAGATGGGCGCGTTGTCGGCCAGTATCAGGGAGGCTATCACGAAATACGGCATCGTGCCTGTGGTGAGCACGAACGGGAGCACCGTCGAGACGGTGTACGCGTACGAGGTGGACGGGTTCGGCGGGGCGGTGGTCATGGACGACGCCAACCTGCCGTCGCTGCTGGCCGCGCCTTTCTTCGGGTACCTGGCCAACATCGACCCGGTGTACGCGCGGACGAGGGCGCGGGTGCTCAGTCCCGAGGGGAACCCGTACTTCATGAAGGGGTCTGTCCTCAACTCGATCGGCGGCCCGCATGCTGGGCCAGGCATGGCGTGGCCCATGGCGAGCATTGTGCGGATTCTGACGTCGGACGACGACGACGAGATTGTGAGAACGCTGAAGGAGCTGATCAGCAGCACCGACGGGCTCGGGCTGATGCACGAGAGCGTCAACTCGAACAACGCGAGTCAGTGGACGCGGCAGTGGTGAGTTCTGTCTCTAAAATGTGGGAGGAGGGAGAATGCTGACTTACCCGACAGGTTCTCGTGGGCCAACGGGCTGTTTGGCCAGATGATCCTCGACCTGCGCTTCCGCAAGCCGCACATCCTGCAGCAGAGCTTCCAATGACAGCGTGTAAGCAGCGAACCATCAACATGCTGTCAGGGGCCTTTGTGGTACCCCTGGTCTTGATTCCCGTGTCTATCCGTTTCTCGTCTATGATGTGACCCCTGTGTCGAGGTGTGAACGAACGAGTCCAGGTTGTATCCCAGTTTATCATCCTCCTCCCAAACCGGCTGCCGTGCCAGCAACGAGTGTATCGAGTCCCATGTACGACTCGACCGCCCCAAGCCGAAAAGAGAGAACGCCCTTGCAAGCTCGCCGTGGCGAGAACAGCTCCAAAAAAAATACACATCCGAAACAAAAAGCCAAAGAACGGTGGTATCAAAAACGCGGTCGTCCAAAGTCGTCATGCGAAAGCATCGCTCCCCCGTTCTCCCCTCCCATGAACACCCCGTCACGGTTCAAACCGCCACAACAAACGGATCCTCCCCCACCTCAAACTCAGGCGTCCTCCCCTCCCCCACCGCCTTCAACGCCGCATCATCAAGTGGCAACATCCTCCCGCCCGTACTCTTCCTCGTCCCCATCTTCACCATCTCCCTCCTTATCCCATGCCTCACCGCATCCAGCACATTCCCCACAATCTTCCTCGGCCTGTACCTCGGCACCGTGCCGTCCTTATACACCCCCGTCTTCACCAAGATACTGTACCACTCATTGTCCGCAATCTCGTCCATGGCATTCGTCCCGCGGATATCCGACTCGGGCGTGTCGCCGACAAAGTACACCGTCTTTGGCGGCTGGGCGCTGACCAAACCATGTTGAGTGGCGCGCCACTGCTGCAGGAGGCGGGTGGCAAACTGGAAGGTTGAGACCTGCGGTTTGCCGAAGGCGTGTGTTTTCAGCTTTTTGCCGCCGGTTGTCTCTTCAAAGACGGTCTCGACGATGCGGCGCAGCGCGCCCATGCCCAGACGGGCGTGCTCGTGCGCGGCTGACCAGAGGACGTCGTTGTGGCTGAAGTAGATGGGCGGGCCCTCGTCGAAGGTCTCGGAGCGGGTCTCCAGCCGGCCGCCTTTGGACTGGGCGACGTCGAGGATGATTTGCAGATCTGACGCCCAGTCGCGCGAGTCGGCAAAGACGAAGATGGCTTCGATGACGATGTCTGAGAGTTTTGTGGCGCCGTGGCGGGCGAGCAAGTCCCGCGAGGCGGCGTGCTCGGCGGGGGTGAGCTTGCGGAAGGGAGCGGTGGCCGCGTTGGCCTTGAGGATGTCGCCCGGCGTGATGACGTCGCGGAAGCCGTACGACTCGGCCACCTCGCGGCATTTCTCGCCTTCGCCGCCGACGACGAGCACAGTGCCGTACCGGTCGGCGAACTCGCGCATCGGCGTGTGCCCGCAGATGAACTGGCCCGGGGAGACGTCGATCTCGAGCTGCTGGGACAGGTCCCGGCAGCGCTCCGTCTCGAACTTGCCGCCGCCGTTGGTTACGAAGATGTAGGGCCTGGCCAGGTCAGCATCGGGCAAGCATATGGATGAAGAGGAGGCGGCTTACACCTTGATACCCCACTCATTCTCCCCGTTGAGCACCTTCATGGCCTCAACGGCCTCGGGAATCACCTTCCCGCCGCGGATGAGCACGCCGTCAATGTCAAAGGCAAAGGCAAAGTCGTCGGCCACATCCGGGTCGGCAGCGGGCGTGATGGGCGCCGTGATGGGTGTGGCCGGGCTGAGGGGCGACTCGGTGTCGGCCGGGGAGCATGGGCTGTTGTCGTCCGTGACGGAGCTGGACGACGACAGGGCTGGGGACGGCACTTCCTCCTCGCCCGGCTCCTGCACGCCGAGCTCGTCGAGCTTCCTCCGGGCGTCGTCAAACGCCTCGGCGAAACTGCTGCTCGACGCCTGCCGGGGGCACATGGAGGGGCGCTGGGGGACGTGGAGCGACGACATGGTGGGTGAGAGTAAGGAATGACAGGTCTGTTCAGGGACGACCAAGGAAAGGCAGGGGTAATTCCACCTGTTTGCACACCAGATACGGGAACGTCTGATGTGTCGATATGGGTTGATGCCCTGGAGACGACGGACTGGCCACGTGGGGAGTGGCCCTCTTTATAGACTGAAGCCATCTATAAGACGCCCACCCCAAGAATAACAGAGCAACACATGGTGGTGGACCCTCGCCATGCACTCAGCATGTGTTGACAGGCACCCGAGACAGGGTCTCAAGGGTCTTGGTGGGCCGGTGGGTATGAGGGAGGCGCGGGGCGAGGGGACGACTGGTATCTTTTTCCTTCACTGCCCTCATCGCCGGTTCGATAACCACAGGGGATTGGCGGTTGCCGAGTTTCGGTGGGAACCGTCATAGGGTCTTGAAGACGCGGCTTTCCACAGCACGCCCTCGCCCCGGATTCCACCGGCGAGAGGTGTGAAAATCTGGGGACAGTCCACAAGGAATCCACCGCGGGGTATCGATACTGGCATTCGGGTCCAAAGGGCCAAGGCATGTGGACACGGCAGCGCTGAGCCGGCCTGATAGTGAGCCGGTCGAAACATAGCCGGATAAGACGGCGATGAGGCAGGGATGGCCGAGGAATCGAGTATGTATTGTTGACATCAACGTGCCGGGGACGAGTGCGGTGAGAGCCTGGCGGTTTCGGACGGACCTTGACGTCCAGAGGTAGGGCTGAAGATCAAGGACGCCGAATGGGGTTGCAGCGTGTTCCTGAAAGCCCCCTTGTTGCCCTCTGTCAGCACCTGTCCCACTGACTATCAGGCCGAAATTTGAGCCTGTTGCCACCTGAAACAGATTTGCATCTGATGCCCGATCAACGAGCGCCAACGGTGTTCATCCCAGGGTCTTCCGTCAGGGACACCATCCGGAAAACACGGCGGCCGGTTGACCGCCAAGTCGCCGCGTCGGACGCACCGCCGATCCCATGACGTCAAGACGGAGCCGCTGCGGGCGGTGTTTCGGTCAAAGTGGGCCCCCGAGGCCTGACTAACACCGCAGAATTCGCCGACAGTTCTCCACCTCCACCGGCAAACAAGGCATTGCCGAAGATCTTGGCCCGTAACATTCCGTGGCCGCTGCATGCCGCGTCGGCTTCCCTGTAAGCACTATCTGCCGAGCAGGAGGCGCCGCATGCAGGGGTTGAGGACCCCTATTGGAGGGCTGTTGCCGGATCCTGCAAATCGGTGAGATCCAAACCGTTCTGGCGACAGTGTTGCGGGCACCGTGGTTGATGATCTGCTTCACATGTGAAGTAAGAGTGGCCTGAGGCCTTCGGAAAGGGCGTCTGAAGTACTTCATCTGCAAGCAGCTGAAGTTGTTGTTGTGAGGCCTCGACGTATCAGGGCTCACTGTAACGTTGCCTTCTTGTTGTTGTTGAATGACATCGCCCCGCGGAGGACCGGTGTGCGGCATCTTCCGTCAGCCAGCGCAGCGGTGGTGTGTGTAGTGTAGCTGCCAAGCGGAAGGGCTACAATAAACCCAAGTAGGCGCCATTGAGTGCCCGGGTCTGGTCTCAACGCTCAGTTGAACCATGGGTTTGTTGTCCAGCGACCCAGGGCAACCCGGTGCCTCGACGAGATGCCGGGGCAATGGCGAGCCGTGGAGGTTGTTTTCCACATGCTTCCCCAAAGGTGCTCCGCAGCCCTGAAACGGATCGACTTGGTGCTGCAGTTCTCAACTGCTTGCCCGCGTTGTGATGGTGTTGATCGAACGAGATGTGGATTAAAACTGGAACCTTTCCCCGGAGTCTTCCCTGTTGCCAGAAGCCCTGCTGTCTGGAGAATGCGACCTGCCAATCTCAATCAACGCCCGAGGCACCCCGCTCCCACGTTGCCAGCCTCTCCTTGAAGGTGTGGAATCGGACGAGATGTGGATTAGGTCTGGAGCCCTTCCCCAGACTCATCCCCGTTGCCGGAAGTCGTGATGTCTGGGGCATGACAACCCGCCAATCTCAATCAACGTCCGAACCACACTGCATCCATGTTTCCAGGCCCTCTCTGAAAGCTGTCGACATCGAGGCCCATCCTCAGTGGCCAGCAGTGGAACTGCCTCTCACATCCAGTGCGATCTCTTTCCCCTCTCCCTCCTGCAGATCGTAAAGCCTCCCCATGGGGAACTTCCACGTTCCCAAGCCCTCCCCAGCAGCCGTTGTTGACATGCACATCAACTCGCATCCTCTGTGACCTGCAGTGACACCGCCTTCACCATCCCCTTCATCACCTCCCCCTCCTGCCGATCACAAGCCCTCCCCACGCCGAAGAGCCAACCCACCCAGCCTCTTCCACAGCCGCCATCCTCTTCTCCCTATCCCCCAACGCCTCCTCAACACTCATATCCCAAAAGGTAGGAACCTCCGCCCTATCCACACGCAGCCAGCCCTTTAAGTCGGCCGTGACAGCCACCTGGGCCGAGGAGCTGCTCGCGATAGAACTCTCGGCCGGATTCAGCCCGCCCCCAATGACAATTGTGCCCCACCATTCCCTGCTTCGGCTCCGGTGTGAGCCGTAGAACATGTACTCTTCCATGGAGGCGACGCAGTCTGCGATGTGGGCTGCGCTGCCGCGGGCGGGGCGGAGGATGTGCACGTGGTCTAGGTCGACGTGTCGGACAGTAGTAGTGCTTGTTGTAGATGCGCCCGGTTCTGATTCAGACGTGTATGGGCAGGTTGATAGAAGCCGGAGGGGGTCAAAACGACCTTCAAAGTCGACAATTGCAACGGCCTTGTCGTGCGGTGGGCTTATGAGAGTTGAAACGAGGACGTAGAGCAGCTCGCGGTGGCGGCCGGTGAGGGCCAACGGGGCGGACTGTGTCGCGCGGAAATGGCGGATGACGAGGTCATTGAGGGGTGCGATTGGGAAGGTTGGGAGCCTTGCATTGCCGGCGGTGCTGTCGCCAGTGTCGTTGGTCGTGGTTGTTGCTGCGAAGGTTGTGCGGAGGGAGGCGAGGACCTGGATTGGGAAGCACGTCAGTCAGATATTTTGCTGTTGCTGCGACTTCAACCTTCCAACTTCGAGTGCGAGAGTCGAAAATTGCCAAACTCGCCAGAACCAGCCACCTACGTCGTCCAAAGTTGTCTCCTCGATCTCGCTGAGAAGGCGAGCGCCGACACTCGCGGCCGCTGCGCTTCGGACCGTCTGCATCGTCGCTCGAGCTCAAGCTGGGACACCCCGCTGCAGCGATGGCACCGCCTTGCCCAACCTTTCCGGCAGCCCACCTGTCGACGGCCGCGCAAGTTGGTCCCGATAGAAAAGTAAGAAAGACGGAAACCGGTCGTCGGATTGATTTGGCGAGGGACTGCGAGCTATTCGAGCTCGTGCAGTACGAATGCGTGGTCCGGCATCCCGAGCTGGCCGACAGCCCCGTGCAGTGCTGGCCCGTCCAGCGATGGTTCCGCAGGTAAGTCTCAATTATCCATGACCGGCATCTGTTTTTTCGCACGAAAATACGGTTGATCAGTTTTTTCCGGAATGGATGTGCTGATGCAAAGTTTAGATGTCAAGACAAAAAAGGCACCTTCACGGCAGAAACGACAGCTTGGGAAGGAACCGCAGCTCGAGCCAGCACCACACTGCCCGAATTGAGCTCGACAGAGGGGCACGCCGCACACAGCTTGAAGCCGCCATCGCAAGGTGCCGCAAAGAACAATAAACCCGTCTAAAATATCCATTTTCAGTCCCTGCCTCCAAACAAATGCACCAGATATGCGCTGTACCAAGGAAACGGACACGGTTCTGCCCACTGACTCAATTGCCCGCCCTGTCTATCCGTATGATACACAAGCGCTCCCCAACGCTCCCCCCCAACTCTCCTTATCCACCCTCTAGTTCATCGCAGTCATATGTACGCCTCCCTTTGCGCGGTAATCCCTCCCTCGGCAATCAATCAAGCCCCTTGCCGAGCAGCGCGCTCCTCCTCCAGCTTTTGGTAGTAGTTGTCGCGGGCGTTGGTGCGCGGGACGTGATAGCCGTACCTAATACAAAGTCAATACTCGGGTTCTTCGCCGTCCGGAGCTCTCGAGGGTCATGGGTCGTCGTCGTCGTACCAGAAGGCGTTGCCAAAGGCGAAGCCGAGACCTGCAAAAGCGGCGGTTAGCACTCCCTTCCTCCTTCCTAGCAGCTGAATCACCAGTAAGGACGGGGGAAACGTACCAAGCGCAATGCTGAGATCGGTGATCAGCCCCCGGCGGAGCATCTGCGTTCCTGTCAGCGCATGCCCGCACAGCTTGTCCATCGTCAACGGTCGGCGGGCGGGATCCGGGAAAATGGCCGCCATTGGGCCGACCCGAGACTCGAGGTAACACGTACGCCAGTGATAGGTGCGATGGCCATTTTTTTCGGGTTTTGGTCCGTGAGCGCGGTGAGCGGAGAGGTCCTCGAGGCGTGGTGGTGGTGCGGTGTTTGACGACATTCGGGAACTTCGAGCTGCCAAGGCCCAGGATGAGCTGATGTCGGAGCTTAGCTGCACGTGATTTGATGCTCGGCATTTCTGGTGTATTAGGTAAGCAGCCTCATTCCTCAACTTCCACCAAGCCGAATTAAGGCGAAAACATCACCTCACTGCCAATGGTCACGGTTTGGCAGGCAGACGGAAAGCAAGCAACACCTCACGAGTCAAAACCCGGGTTCGACCTGGGTATAATTGCTGGTCTCACCCTTGCACACGACGCCCGTGTGAGCTTCTGAACTTGAGCTCTCCCGACTTTCCGTTTCCGTTTCTCGAGAAGCATGGAACCGCTTCCCCCGAATTCCATCGCCGTATTGCGTGCGTCTTTATTTGCGCCGGACCTGGAACTCTTCACGCCTCCACGCGGGGCCCGTTCTCGAGTCCAGAATCGTAAGATTGAAAAGATGTCCGCTCATGATTGATACACTCCAGTTTACTACTTGCGAGTCGCATCGTCCAAGCGAACACTTCAGTTTCTTCTCGCTCAAGAGAGATGGCAACCTGGGGTCCGACAACCTTGACAGGTCCGACGAGGAGACGGTACGGCAGCACGGGGATGGCCATTGGCCATGCATTGCATTCCCACGAGCATCATCATACTTCCTCTCAAAATCTTGCAAAATCTTGTCCAGTTAAATTGACAAAGCCTTGATGAAGACTCTCCGCCAAAAAAGATCCGATCAGCTACATACAGACACCAAGAAAGGCAATACAACAAGGAAAAACGAGACACAAGAACCGAATGATATCCAACCGTGCCCTCCCCGTCCCCAAGCACGCGAGCAACTCGGGCTCGACAACTGTGGGCCGCCAAAGAGCCTCTAGGAAAAGAACCCGGGCTTGCAGTCGTCGTCCCAGCGGACAATAACGTTCCAGTTGTTCTTGTGGAACACCTGTCCGGCCACCTGCCCGTCGTTGCCGTTGGTTCCTCCGCACTTGCCGATGAGGAAGCTCAGGGCGTCGGCGACGCGGTCAAACGTGTCGATCCAGTATTGGTGCGCCCACTGTGAAGAATTCCGGTTAGTACACTGAGTCATCAAAAAGAGAGGGAGAGAAACATACATCATTGCACACCCACACGGCCGCCCCCCGGTCGCAGCTGACGCGGCCGCAGTTCCCCGGGCCGGGCATCATGTGCACGGGCTTGTTGATGCCGCGCAAGTATTTCAGGCCGGAGTAGAAGCTGCTGATGGGCGCGTACGGCCAGGGGTTGCCGCAGTAGTAGCTCTCGAACGTCGTGTCGCCGCGCTTCCAGTTGAAGACGTGGGACGGGACGTCCGTCAGGTTCGCCGCACCGGTGGCGTTGAGACCCGGGCCGGCGGCGCTCGCGTTGTCCGAGTCGAAGTCGGGCCAGGGCTGGTCGGCTGGGATTGGGTGGACTTCTTGCCGTTGGGCGAGTTCGGGTTTGTGGGGCTGCTTTAGGGAGTGGTCGGGGATTGGGGGTGCCGGGGCGGCGAGGGCCTGGGGAGGGAAGTGAGAGTTAGCATGTTGTCAGCTTCAAGGGATTGATGGTGGTTGGAGACGTACAACAATGCCGAAGAGGGCGGCGGCCAGCGCTGCAAACTTCATGTTGACGAGAGTGGTTCAGAAGAAATACTCGAGTGATGGTAGGAGCAGCGGATCTGGGTTATTGTCTCGGTATGCTGATGTGTCCAAAACAGGTGCTCAGGGAGGCAGGACACCGTTGCTACTTATATCCAGCACGAAAGCAACCAAGACATAATGGCCGCTGGCCTTCTGTTTGCTGTTCGGAACCGCCATGATCATTGTCGCGTTTGATCCTGCCGCCTATTCACGACTCCGTCCCGTCTGCCTTCCTGCACGTCGACCCAATGGCGGCGACACCATACGTGATGTGTAGATATTTCTGCGCAACGTTCAAAGCAGAGAGCTCTCGCCTCTGTTTCTGTTTGCTTTGCATCTCACCGAGATTCCTTGACGGTGCAAGTATAAATAGGCCTTTCGCCCAGCTGGTCGTCCAAAAAAGGGTCTGAATAGGGGGCTGGGCCGAAGTCACAAACAGCGCAGCACCAGCGTTCTGTCCTCAAATAGCTGGCCAACGCAACCGAAATCCTTGGCAAAAGGCGAGAGTTGTCTTGAGAGAAGCAGTTCGTGACAATATTTCGAACGATGAAGCAACGCCGAGTGCACCTGACTCAGGCCTAGCTCGCCGCCCTCGAACCACCAGCCTACCCACAGGTACGTAGGTTGACAGGCACTTCATCCCTCAGCCGTGGCTCCAAGCCTTCTGTCGCTGATGTCCCGTAACCGCGAGAGCAAAGCGCGCATCTCGTCACGGAGTGGGAAGCCTTCTCTCACATCAAACTGATTGCATAGAAGTCTGTGTAGAAACACCTTGTATACCACTTGGAAGTTGGCCGCTTGTCCTTGATCTGAGCACTTGCCTGCAGCTTTGGGGACAGCCTTCAAGCTAGTGTTACCCTGCACTTTGGCCGACACGCAAATCAATGCGGACTCTGGTGAGAAAGCGGCTCGCTGGCTCCGTGACCATGGGCACACATTTGGGGCCCTTGGTGCAAACGCGGCTCCCAGGGGCATTCGCACTGGTCCAGACTTGCCACGAGGTCACTGATCTTGAGGATGTACTTTACTTTGAGGCCGCATCCTCGCATGGGAATTTGTGGCCCAGAGTCGAAGTGCTGCCAAGATTAGGTTTCGGCTGGGAGTCTTGAGAGTGGCTGGTAGCAAGACAAGATGGGAGGTGTTCGGATGAAACCGATGAAAAGAACCAAAAAAGAGTCAACAAGATTTGCCCAGGAGTTGAACTGGTGAGCTCCAAAAAAGGAGCTGTGACTTTTCAGCAGTCTCATGGCTATGGTTTGCGCTTGAGAGGTTGAGCGGCCTACAGCTCAATACCGCTGCACCACAGACAAGTCTGAGAGCACTTGCGGTATCTGTTGAAAAGGGAGAACGAACTCTGGGCTTATATAGCCCCAACCTCACAATACCTCAATCACGCCGCCGATTCCACCATCAAACCTTGTAACATCAAGAGCGGCTGCCGTTGAAGGCCGTTTCGTTCTCACAACAGAACAAAAGGATAGAAAAATGAAAGAAGAATTGAAAGAGAAAAAGAAACAACGTATTAGACATGACCCCAGCACTTACACAACCAACATACAAAAGCTTGACTCCGGAACATCAGATTTCATAGGCCGTAGGCAGGCGGATTGTACTTGGTGTACACAGGCAGTTTTCAACTTCTGGTCAAGGAGTGGCCTCTTACTGACGGATCTGGCCAGCCATTTTCCGACTGTCAACCCGCATTGCCGTTACACGACAGCTCTGCACTAGAAGTCAGCCGAGAAGCTGGAAGTCATATCGTGGATGGACTTCAACTTCGGCTACCGTTGTGCCCCGTTCGTACAGGATGACCAGTCACCGGCCAGGGTTCCTGGTAACGTGAAGCTTGTATCGAAATTATGAGGCATGTTCCACCATCGGGCCTGAGGTCGCCATGGTCCGAGTCAGGGGGCAGATTCGGGCCGCGGTTGCAGCCCGCCCCATGATGCGGAGCGCATTGAAGGGCGATCTCGCTCGCGTTCCAGTCTAAGTCAGTGGCGGGCCAGCCACCACTGCGGGTTTATCTATGTCAGAGAATGGCCTCAAGTTTTGGGAGAAGAGGTGACAACACCCTTGAGCAGCCGAGAAAGCTTGAATCGATGTTAATCAGCCATGACCCAGTCATCTGCAGTTGGTGATGTTGCATGTGCCGACACCCTGTCGGCGCCTCGCGCGCTAATCATCGCTCTTCGCAGCGGCCCAGCAAGTGCCATGCTGGAGAATCTGAAACCGACGGGATTTCAACGGCGATCGACAGTGCGGGGCAGTCCAGCTTATCGATAGAGAGATTTGTGAATTGCTTCGAAAGTGAAGGAGGGGCAACATAAAACAGCGCGTTTCACAAAAGCCATTTGTGAGATGATTTCCCATCAGACAATGTCATCCATGTTGACAGCAGTCAGGGCCATTTTCCCTGCCCAGTCGACGGGAGGAAGCGTGATGTCAGCTCAGAAATCGAGTGCCAACAGTTGCAAGAGATGAAGTCGATGAGCAGGGAGCGCGACCCCTGCCCCACCAGCCCGACTTGGGAATAAGCTGAAACCGCTTAATTGCGGGGCTCGCATGCACCGCGCCGCCCATTGCTTTTTCGGGTTGGATCAAGGGAACTTCGGCACTCCCCAGTTGGCGCGATGGCGATGACTTCATGGCAGAAAAAGCGTTTCCGAGTTGCGTCGATGTCTCTGGTGAAATCTCAGGAGGAGAGAGGGACTGCAAGTCAGCCCGGAGCCCAACTCTCCCTTCGCTCGCCCTTGCAGCAGCCAAATTTCCATTTGTGGGACTTGTGTTGGACCCCTGCATGGATCTTTTGAGGCTGACGGCAGGATGATGCAGGAACCAGGAACAAGATGTCCGATTTCAGATGAACCTCGAATCCACAGCCTCTGGCTGGCGCAAAACAATGGGAGTTGTGAGCCGGTTGACGTTCGACGTTCTGTGCCGTTTCCAGGAAAAGGACTCAAAAGTCCCGAGCCGCCGGGACTCAGCAGCCAACAAACTAACCGTGCCACAAGTAAATTGTCATGCACATGTGGCACCGGCATTCCCGGCCGCATTTCTAAATCGGGATGTCACCCAGCAGAGAGGGATCGGGATACAGAATGTGTGCTCCCGGCCGCAACGGGGAGGAGATATAGACATACGTATGTTTTCGTGACAGTGCACTGAACAAAGTGCAGACTGGTGTCACTGGGCTCCGTGCTCGTGTCCTGCCATCAGCCAGGGAGGAGATGTGTCGATGGTGGCTGTCTCGGTTGTGACCATGGCCGGGGCAGGGGTTGTTGTACATAGTCAGCTCCCCAGCCAGCTTCTCAACTCACTGGAGGGACCTCGAGAAGAACACCAGCGTACCGAGAGAAAATGAGCGAAGCGACAGACTGGAAAGACAAGATGGGACAGAAGAGGGGATTCTTTTCAAGGAAAAGAGAAGTTCAAACCCATATGTATTCAGGCCTGTCGTGGCATCTCCACTCCAAGGGACCTGCAGGGGCAGAGGGAAGGGTGGGCCTGTCTCTCTTCCCCGGATTCCTGATTGGGGCTGCCGCGCCATCGCTCCTTCCTGGCCGAGTTAAACATGTCGCAGTCCCGCCTTGCCCAGGAACTTCGCGGCCTCCCCGATTTCTCGAGGAATCGGCTTCCTTCGACCTCAACTTCCCTTCGTTCACGGCGCCTTTCTCTCGGGCTTGCAGTCCCTTGACAACCTTCACTTCGTTCGCGGCTGCAACCCTCCACACTCATTTATCTTTCGCTCACGAAATCGCCTTTCGATTCTCGGATCCGCAGTCACTCTTTCCTCGCGGCCTTTTTACGTTAAACTTCAGGCTCCGAGTCAATTTCACTTCGGCGCGAACCGATTTGGTCGAGGCCGATTCTCTGCCCACCATCCCCAACCACTTGAGTCTCGAACATCAGTACCCCTTCCATCATCGCAGCGCACCGATATCACCATGTTGGGCGTTCGGTCCTTAGCGCTGCTCTCGCTGGCAGCTTTCGCCAGCGCCCAGGCGATCAGCAGTCTGGATCACTGCGGAGTAGGTCCCCGAGTCCAAGTTCGGAGCTCTACCGCCGCAGAAGAACGTGGCTAACGGCCTGGCAGCTAGATTGCTACAACAATGTCGTGAACATGGCGGGCAGTTTTAACTGTGCGGCCATGGACTTCAACTGCCTGTGCCGTGTCGATTCATTCATGGCTGGAATCCGTGACTGCGCCTCCAATGCATGCCCGCCTGGGTACATGCCGACTGTCACCAACGCGGTGTCTTCTCAGTGCGCAAGTGAGTGAGCGGTTCAGCATGGAGGGGTAGCAGATGCTTACTTCGATGTCAGCCGCCACCGGGGGCACTCTTCCGACCTCCTCTTCATCCGTCGCCGCAGCCCCGACAACAACGGCGCCACCCACCACGACATCCGTGTCTTCCTCAGGGACCCCTTTGGTCACCTCAAGTTCGACAGGCACGACGGTAAGTCTGCCACTTTCTCTGCACATGAACGAGCTCCTGTCTAACACATGTCCAGCTCGCGACATCAACAACATCCTCGGCACCGTCTTCGAGCACCACTTCTTCCACATCACACCCAACCAAAGCCGCCACCACCTCCACCTCCTCCTCAACCAGCGCAGGAGCAGCAACCTCCAGCACATCCGCCGCCGCCGACCCGAACCAATCATCTGGCCTCACCGAAGCCGCCAAGATCGGCGTAGGCGTGGGCGTCGCCGCAGCGGTAATCGCCCTCCTCGCCATAGGCGCCTGCCTCATCCTGCGCAAGCGGCGCGCCATCAGCTCGGCACCCTCGGGCCGCATCGACCGGTTCAAGATCTCGCACCCGATGCCGAGCGACGAGCACGCCTACACGCGCGACAATAACTCGGATTACGACATCGGGGACTCGGGCGACCTCGAGATGAAGAGCAGGCGGTATGAGGATATGGTGCCACGGGTGCAGCCGAGGCAGATGGTTTAGTTTGGCCATGCGCGCGGCGGCGGCTCGGGTCATTCCGAGTTGAAGAGGCGAACGTATGAGGATATGGTGTCAACAAGGGTCCGGCCGAGGCAGATGGTCCAGTTTGGCCACCATGTGCACGGCGGCGGCTCTGGGCAGGAACAGGAGCAGCGGGGCGGCTTTTTCGGCGGGGGGAAGTGGAAGGTCCTTTTATTTAATTATATTGTTATATACGGCTTGCTGCGGCTCATCGCCAAAGTGCTCCAGGCGAGGGAGAATTGCTGTGACCACTGAGTGCAGTGGTCGGACCTGGGAATGCTAGGAGGGAGGCCAGATGGATCCAGAGATGGTCTGATGCGGATGGTGGAACAAACCATGGGACATGCAGCAAGGGTTTCAGCCGGCGGGTATCTCGCAGGTAGCACGGCTCAGAGGATTGCCTTTCAGGTTATTAGCGGATTCCAGCGTACCCGAGTTTTGGACGATATTGCACTCTTACCATGAAGTGGTATGCGGCTTTGGGTGGGTGGCACTGTTTGCCTCCATTTGATCGATTTAGGCGTCCGGTATCGGCCGGGGACGGACTGGTAGGTTCGCAGCCTTCATTCACCAGCCAGGCGGCGCCGCGTGGCGTAGCTGCTTGGAGAACGAGTTTCTATTTGTACATATTCTAGCCATGTGGCAGACGAAAATTGCGAGCGCGGGCTTCTTAGTTTGCCGCCTTGCGCGGTTATTGATACAGAATGGCCTTCCCGCCGGTGGACAACACCCTCTGAGAGACTTTGTACACAACCCCCAAGCCGTCGCCGTGCCGCCGTCTACCACGAGTAGTACTGCCGCTGGGCGGTAACGGGGCGGTCGGGGAGGTGCACCCAGGGGCCCTGGCGGAGCTTCTTGGCCTGGCGCTCGGCGGCCTCGCGGATGCGCGTCTTTTCCTCCTTGAGGACGATCGAGATGCCTGGATACTGGTGTCAAGACAGGTAACATAAGTGCACACTGTGAATATGACTTACTGGTCGTCGGCCTCTGCTTGATAAAGGTCCGGCCGCGGGCGCGGTAGTCGACCACCTTTGCGCGCCACGGCCCACGGTTCACCCAGGCCTCGGCCACGTACATGCGCGTCGGGTCGTCAATCTTGACCCACTTGCCGTCCTTGGTCTGGATCTCGATCGGTTTCCCATCGCCGCTCTCACCCTCCTTCTGAGAGTCCTTCTTAGCAGCACCCAACCCCATCCCCCTCTCGGCCACCGCCAAATCCCGCGCCAGCTCCAGCTGATACCCCACCTCCTGCGCCATCTTCTTCTTGCTAAACCTCATCTGCACCAGCGCGTCGGCCACCGTCTTCCCCTGGATCTGGTGCGCCAGCTTGACAAGCTTCTTGGTACTCGTCGGCAGCCACGAGCTACGACTCGTCAGCTGCCGCTCCGTGCGCGCAATCCGCTCGGCCCGCGGCTCGCGACTAAACGGGTTCGTCCCGCGCGCCACCTGGCGCACGACCATCTTGCGCTCCCAGCGCACGCGGCTGCGCGGGTCCGGGTCGACGGCGCGGGCGAGGTGCTCGCGCACGAGGGAGGCGCCGGCGCGGGTCGTGGGGCCGCCCTTTCTGGGCTTGCCGTCGGCGGTGGTGGTGGTGGCCGTCTCTTTGACCTCGTCGTCGAAGATGGCGGGGCCCTCGATGCGCGAGGTGACGGTCCTGGCGAGCTCGTTGCGGGCGTCTTGGCTGCCGCGCATTTGCTGTTCGAGGGGGGATTCGGTGGAGGATTTGGATTTGCGGTTCCAGAACCATTGGTTGGACGGGGTTGTGTGGAGGGTGCGGGAGGGAGTGAGGGTGAGGGATTGGAGGGCTGGGATGAGCGAGGAGGTGGAGGAGGAGGTTATTGTCGTCGTCGTCGGGGTGGCTGTCAGGGCCGAGGCTGGGAAGAAAAAGGTCAGTCTAGTTTACTGTTTAGAGTATAAGGGGGGCGATGTTTACCGCCCCGGAGCAGCCGCCTCGACGGCACACTGAGACTCATGGCGGCGATGGCGGCGCGGTTGGCATGGACGGGTGGGTTTGGAGGTGCGTCGTCGGCGATTCGACGTTTGGAGTTCGGGAAATTGGAAAAGTTCAGCCGGCAACTTCCGCGCCAACGCGCTAGCCGCATTGGGATCCACCCGTCAACATCTCCTGTTGTGCTTCTTCCTGTCACAGTTCCTGCATCCGCGCACATCAATCGCATTCAGTTCGAGGCTCAAAGTTTGCGTTGCACTGGCAGCCTACCTTTGTCTTTGGCTCTTCAACAGCATTTGGGAGGTCTCCTCGAGATGCGCGGACCTCGCAGTCCAGCACGTGTCGGACTGGCCTCGTTCCAGGTCCCAATTCCCCATCTCAAGTCCTTTTTTGGCTCAAAAATTGGTTGATGATCCTGAATTCGAGTTCTGTATTCGGTTTATGCTTTACGGCTGCTGACTGCCGACGACTTGGCCGAGATGGGCAGCATGAGGCGAGGGTGCGCGGCCCGCACCTGAGCGGCAACACACAGGAATCGGTGTTGCACCAAGGGTGTTGACGGGAACTCGGGCAGTCGGGCTGGTGTTTTGTGACCACCAAGGTCTCTGATTGACAGTCTTCATCTCTCGTCCCCAGACCTTCTGTTCCTTTTTCCCTTTTCTCAATCCATTGCATCGATTCCAGTTGTTCGGTGGCAAGCCGCAGATGGCTCGGGCCGTGGTCGACTTCTGAGGTTGTGCAAGCGCGCCTCTTCTCATCCCATCTCAGCACTCACTTTTCCTGTGGAAGGCTCTTCAAAGGACTTATTGAGGTTTCCCCCAACTTCTCCCGCAAACAATCACCCAGCTGCCGAATGGTTGTGGTTTTCTCCTGCCTCCATTCAACGCTTTCTGCAGCCTGCGAGCACCACCGCATCGTTCCACCATGGCTGCCTTCCGACTCTTTTTTATTCCTCTCCTCTTCTCCGTCGTCGTTCTTTCAGGCCCTCGCTGTTACTTTCCAAATGGTAAAGCTGCAGAATCCCACGGTCCCTGCTGGGACGCGGCAGGTCAACTGACGGGCTTGTGCTGCCGCATCAACGACCTGTGTCTCGGCAACAAGATCTGCGGCAATGTCACCGCCGTCCACCCACCCTATCAGTATCGCGGGTCCTGCCTTAGCCAGGACTGGTCGGACCCGCGGGAGGGTTACCCAAATTTTTGCACTGATCCCACCCAGAACCGGAGCTCGTCCGTGGACATTCACCAATGCGAAGAAGGCAGCACGGCCTCGTGGTACTGCGACGAAATTCATACATCGCCGGATCACAGCCCGAACTGCTTCTTACTTCCTGATGTGCCAGGTATGGATTTGGACCCCGCTTCTTCGCTGGTAACATTGAAGCTGGTCGATATGATGCTAACTCCCCTGTCCAGACAACCTCGGTGTGTATGGCACTGCAGGCAAAGAGCCTTCTCCCACGACCAGTTCACCTATATCAATCCCGATCCTAGTCTCGACTGTGGTCTCAGCCAAGAGTCAGACTACTTCAAGCACCACAGCTCCGCCGACTTCCTTGCAGCCCTCATCGGAAACGACACCCACCTCTGCGACGCCTCCCAACACGGCGATCACCACCCCGACCGCTACACCACCGGGTCCAGCCACGACCGGCACAGCCTCTCCGCAAGACGACAGCAAAGCAAGCCTAGCCATCCCAATCGGCGTCGGCGTCGCCGTGGGCGCGTCAGTCGTGGTTGCCGGAAGCTTACTCGTCTTCTTCTACCTGCGCAAGCGCCATCGCGAGGCGCCCGTCCGAGCCGAGACGCCGCCGCCGTTTGAGTTCTCGACCATCGACAACCTGAACCAGGCGCCGGGTTGGCTAGGGCCGGCGTACGGGCCTAAGCCTGAGGTGCCGGGGGTGCCGGGGGTGCAGAGACATGAGAGGGGTGTGGCGGAGATTGGGGGGACGGCGAGGTTTGAGTTGCCTTGAGGAGGGTCACGGCGGCGGATGGAGCCTGGAGGGAGAAGAAGTGGTGACGGGAGGGGCTTCGCGGTTTGTTGGGTTTCTCGATTTTCCCACTGCTCAATTTATACGCTTCTCCCCTGCAGGTCCGTCATGATTCGGATGCCCTCGTTTTCCGTGTGGAGGATGCGATGCAGGGTTGCTTCACTCATTCCCCTTTCTAGTGGAAAGTTCAAAGTTGTCATCTCGGGACGGGACAATGGCAATAGCGATGAATCAGCCGCTTGTGGCTGCTGCCGGATATCTCTTGGCTGCTCGCCCCGAGCCTGCCCAAACCGGAAAGGGGCAGCACGGAGAGTCGGACCTTCGCTTCTTGGCACCGGCGCTCGCGCTACACGACCGCCGGCCCCTTCCCGGCCAGACCCAATCATTCCATCCATTCCCAATGACAACCTGATCTCCTGTCGGCGTCTTGTCACACGACACACGCCGACCAGCAAACCTCTGGACCTGTGCGCCCTCAACTTCTGCGCCGATGCCCTGAATTGGAATCGCGCAGCCACGGCTGCCACAGATCTTCATCTTTTCTTATTTCAAATCCCATGCTTCGCTCCAAGAGTATGAATAGGCATGCATCTCCCGGCAGGCCCAACTCGCTGCTACTATTACTTCGAGCTTAATTCAACACCCACCGCTTTGTGACCTTGTCACACCACCAACGTCATCCCACCTGGCATCTCCAGCCCCCCAGCCAGAGACTAGAGTCTATCAACTCAACATCATGTCCTCCAACACCAACCCAGGAGCAGGGCAATCGGTACGCACCGCCTCCCATATCTCCTCCCCCAAACCACCCTCCCACTAACACACCCCCGTCCACCCAGCCCCCCCAACCACCCTACCCCCCCTCAACCCAACCCCTAGGCGGCATCCCGACCGACATCGACTTCGGCCTCAGCATCGCCCTGATCCCGCTCTTCCTGCTCGCCGCATCCTGGCACTTCTTCACCTTCTTCTGCCGCGTCCCGCCCGCCGACCCGGACAAGCCGCCCCGCAGCTTCGTCTTCTCCGCCATCATCGGCGTCTTCTGCGTCATCCGCACCGCCGCGCTCAGCCTCCGCGCCGCGTGGAGCCGGGCGCCGACTAATGCCCGCGTCGCGCTGGCTGCGACGGTGTTTACGGCCGCGGGCGTGTTGATCCTGTTTGTGATTAACCTGTTCTTGATGGGGCGGGTGGTGCGCGCGCTGCAGCCCGGTTTTGGCTGGGACAAGAGGGCGTTGTGGGGGTTTAGGGCGCTCCTTGCGACGCTGATTGCCACGCTCGTTATGGTCGTGACGTGCTCGGTGCATTCGGTGTTTATCCTCGACGCGGCGACGAGGAGGATCGAGAGGGATGTGCTGCTCTTTGCGGGGGTGTACATGACGCTGCTGGCTTTGGTGCCGGCGGTCGGGGTGGTGCTGGCGAGGTTCGTGCCGAATCGGAGCGAGTATCCTGCTGAGAATTTTGGGAGGTGGTCGATGAGGAGGAAGTTGCTGCTGTTGGGATTTATGTCGGTGCTGTTGGCTTTCGGGGCTGGGTTCCGGGCGGCTGTCAACATCGAGGGGAAGCCGGTTGGCTCGGTCGAGTGGTACCTTTCCACGCCGGTGTACTACTGCGTTAACTTCGCCATCGAGCTGATTGTGGTCATCTCGTACGCCATCTTTCGGTTCGACTTGATGTTTGAAATTCCGAAGGGCAGCTCGGGACCGGGAGACTATTCGAAGGGCGACCGGGAGCCGGAGGTGGAAGAGGAGGCTCATGAGTTGGACGACGGGATGGGTGACTCGGCGGGAAGTGCCATGTCAGAAGCGCCAGGTGAGCCGGTGGTTAAGGACCAGGTCGACGAGGGGGTCGAGGACTACCGGGGGGTAGCTGTATAATTCGGGGATCGTTGCAGCGGTTGGTTAAGGGGGTGTATGCGTGTAAGGTTCAGCAAGCGTTGCTCTTCATTAGATATCTATTTGATCCGTCTTGTAATGTAATTCCATTGGCGGTAGGAACATAAATAATCTTCCCATGGACTTTCAAACGTCACGGTCTCGGCTGAGTCCTCACACCACCCAGGGCTCCATCCTAACAGATTCCCCATGATGTTCCTAATCTCTCCAAACCAAGATGGGAATGGCTAATTATGGCTTTGAGGTAGCGGACTCGGATACACCGAACTCGGGATTGTTCGATGCATCTCGAGGGTCAACGTCAGCCATGGTTTGATTGTGCAGATTAAACCGTTCAGCGAGGAAAACCCATATGAGTACCAATAGATCGCGGTGATCGAGTTATCATAACCCCTTGTTTGGGGCTCTAATATTGCTGGGAAACCATCGGGTGCTTGACACGACAGTGCCAAACCCTGATAATGATATCCTGAGTTGTTTCTCTCCATGGTTCAAACCTCTTTTGTTGACCCATGTAGATTATGGCCCCTTCATGTGAGCCCACCATGAGCATCTTCGTCTTCTAGAAGTTGAACCCTTTTCTAATATATTTAGATAGCCTCGAAAAAGTTATGATTGTCCTCCTAGAAGGAGAGAATTAGACATCAAAAAAGCAGGCATCTCTCCTGGCCCTCCAGTTGGGTCATCCCTAGCAAGCATGTGGGTGCGCCTGAAACCTGCGCCAAAGGAGGTCGGGTCCAATGTGTTTCTTTTCTCTGTTTGTTTTCTCAAACTCTGGAGAAGGGACTGGCCGGACTGCACTGTGCAAGAGCGGGTTGCTAGCAACAGGAGGCTGCCCGTGCGTTGCAACGTTGGTTGCTGGGGGAAGGACTTCAAGGAAGGTATTGCACGGTCGATTAAGGGAGAAGAAACAGCAGAAAATGTAGTGCAATGTCTTGAGGTTGGTGGATGCTGTGTTTTGTTCGGCTGGTCGCGTCTTGTTTCCTCAGGACCATCGATAAAGGGGTTATCAGAACGTGCTGGCCAACTTGGGCAAGAGAACAACTCCAGCTCTGTGAGGTGCATGCTGCGGCCAATGCTTCCACTGAGACAACCAGACTAAACATGCCAACATCACAAACACACAATCAACACGACAAGGTTGGTTCATGGGGTTGCATTATCCATCTGCCATCGAGCAACGGAGCCTATCCGCCGCAAGGGCTGCCATGACAAGATGCATTTTCCCAGCTCCCCGCCTTTCATTTCCTGTCCATGAAAGCGACCAAAAGCGAGACAAGCAGTCCGAAGTACGCCCCCACCATGGAATCCGTCGAAAGAGCCCCGGCGCGCGCCCCGCGCTCCAGGCCTCCCGCGCAGCGCAGCCATGCAATCCCTGCCAACTACCTCCCCCCGGCCCCGACGCCGCACCAGCCCCTTACGCCCTCGACATGACACCCCAGGCGCGGATGATGTTGTCGGTGTAGCCAGCGAACAGGGTCTGGCCGTCGGCGCTCCACGCGAGCGAGACGCACTCGGGCTCGCGGCTCTTCTTGCCGACGTTCTGGAACTCGGGCTTGAGCTCGTCGACCTTGCTCTTCTTCTCGAGGTCGAAGATGATGATGCTGCTGGCGGTGGCAGCGCACAGCCAGTACCGGTTGGGGGAGAAGACGAGGGCGTGGATCTCGTCGTTGGCGTTGAGCGAGTACAGGTGCTTGCTCTCGTTGAGGTCCCACAGCATGGTGGTGCCGTCCTTGCCGCCCGAGGCGCAGAGCGAGCCATCGGGGGAGATGGTGACGGTGTTGATGTAGCCGGTGTGGCCGATGTGGTCGGTCTGCAGCTTGCAGCTCGAGAGCTCCCAGACCTGGAAGAGTCAGCCGTGAACGAGACACGAATAAGCTCAAAGAAGATGTGATTCAGGTTGTCGCTCAGTGCACGGTGAATGTTGGTCTCATGGCCCGTGGCGAAACGGGCTCTGAAGTAGCAAATACTTTGGTGTTGCAAAGCATCACAGCGAAGAGCAGAAGAGTCGCAAGTGCACATACCTTGACCAGCTTGTCCCAGCCGGACGAGACAATCACGGGGTTCTGGGGGTTGGGCGAGAAGCGCACGCACGAAACCCACTCGGTGTGGCCCTTGTCGGTAATGGTGAACTTGCAGTCACCCAGGGTGTTCCAGAGCTTGATCGTCCGGTCACGCGAGCCCGAGACGATCTGGCGGTTGTCGGCCGAGAAAGAGACCGAGAGGACGTCGTTGGTGTGGCCGACAAACCGGCGGGTGGTGGTGCCGGTCGCAAGCTCCCACAGGCGGAGGGTCTTGTCCCAGGAAGCGGACAGGGCATAGGCACCGTCCGACGAGATCACCTGCCGCGCCAATCAGCACACCTCAGTTCCTCCCATGCAATTGTGTGGAAATCGGTCGGCGGACGTACGCAGTCGGAGACGATGTGAGAGTGGCCGTGCAGCGACCGCTTGGGGTAGCCGTACTGGGTCTCATCGCGGGTGAGGTTCCAGATGATGAGGGTCTTGTCGCGGCTGGCCGAGAGGAGCATGTTGGGGCTGTTTTGTCACGGTAAGCGCATGTTCTCGACTCGACTCGGTTTGATCGCTTGCTTCGTACTTCTCCATCGACGTGGCCAAGCTGGTGACCCAGCCATTCTGCGAGGCACATTGTCAGCTCCAGCCCGAGTATCTAAGCTGCATCGGTGCAGCAAGCTTGGGAATCGGTCGGTTTCGCAGCGGCAATCGATCGAATTGACGGCGATGGGGAGACTTACGTGGCCCTCCAGGGTGCCCTTGAGGATGAGTTGCTCAGCCATCTTGCAGTCCTTCCTGGGATTCGAAGATCGGTGGAAGTGGTGAGCTTTTTCGGTGCCTCGTTGCGTCGGGGTCAACAGAAATCGGGGCCGCAGCTCTGGAATTCCGAAATTTTTGTGCGGCGGAAATAGGGTCCGATCGTGGGGTCGGGCGAAGGCGGTGGCAGCTGTGGCAGGTGGCAGGAACGCAGCGGGCCGTCATTCGAGCTCGAAATCGAGCAGGCTCAAAAGTGGGTCAGGTGATAAGATAACATCTCGTCATGAGCTTCAGCTCAACAAGCTTCATGTGCATGATGGGCTGAATCCTCACGAGGCAATGGAGATGACGTGCAGTCACTGAGTCGAATGGGTGCTATATTCATCGCTGACCATCCAGGGTATCATCTGCTTCCTTGTATGCGCTGTCCCAACTCCAAAACCATGCAATGCAGCGATCAAGTCCCGTATGTTATCGACTTCAAGAATTGCAGAGCTCCCACCCATCAGCCCTTCCCAACACGAGCCTTCCTGACGCCCGCCCATGGCAAATCTTGCCGATATGGCTGATACCTTATCCCCCTTCCATCAACCCTTCCCAACCCCCGCCTTCCTCACCCCGGCCCTCGGCAAGTCCTGCCTACAACACACCTTCTCCGCGTTCACAATCATGCTATGATCCGCAATCTCAAACCGGCTCTTATCCCCATGCGTTCCCGCCGGCGCCGCAATCTCCTTTCCCCTTGACCTCGTCTCGTCCTCAATCATCTCCCGCATAGCCGCCTCCCACAGGTTGTACCGGTCGCGCCGCACAGGCTGTCGCTGTGCGGCAGACCACACCTCCTTCTGCTTGGCGATCTTGGACGCGCGCATCAGCCTTCTAAGCGCGCCCTCGCCCGCTTTCGCCTCCTTCGCCGCCGCCTCGCGCATCTTTTTGGGATCGCCGTGGGGGATCTCGTCTGGCGCGAGGGGCCGTTGCGGGGGTTGTTGGGACTGTCTCTGCTGCGGGCCGTCTATGGTTTGTGAGGGGAGGTCTGGGTTGAATAAGCCCCAGTCGTCGGACACGGTGACGGCCGCGACGTCCTCGGGGGTGTGCTTGAAAGTGTGGATGCTTGGGAAGGCGGGGAAGGAGCCGGGGATGTACTGCTTTGCTGCCTTTTCGGGCGCGCCGTCCAGCTCGTCACCTAGGATGGGGAGGTCGCCGTCGAGGGGGTCGTTTAGGGACAAAGATTCCCAGGTGGGCCGCCGTCGTGACTTGCGGATCGGCGGCTTTATGTGCGGCTCGAGGGATGACTTGGTCAGGTTGGACCGGCTGAGGGCGATGTCGAAGTCGCTGGGGATCGGGTAGGGCCGTCGGGCGGTGTTCATGAATGTCCTGACCTCTTCGGCGAGGGACGTGAGGTCTAACAAGATTAGAAAGGGACCGGCAGACAAATCGTGTGGCTCTGTCCATACAGGTCTCTGCCATTAAGGCGAAGCTCTCCATGGCCTCGGGCTCGGCGCTCTCGAAGCCGACCTTCTGCAGCGCGAGCGCGATGCTGCGCCGCAGACCTTTCTTCCCCAGCTCATCGACGGTCGCGGCGACGGAGCAATAGGGAGAAAGGCTTGTTTGTCCAAGAGAGAGTATGGTATGCGGCGACTGGAGGCGCTGTCGTTTGGAAACGGCGCTATTGTCGCTGGCCTCTGCTGGTCGCTTTCTTGACTCGGCCGACATTGTTGTGGATTCGGTTGAGCGTTGCCACTGACAAAGACAGTCTCTGTATGTAAGCTTGCCGGAGCGTCCGTTCCGGCAATTCGTTGGCGCGTTTATGTGCGATAAATGGAATCGATGCGACAACAGCGGAGGTGGTGATGTTCGACTTCGCGAGAGCAGCTGGCGTTGAGGTCCACCAGAATGCACGGACCATTCCACATCCAGTTTGCTTGGCGCTCCGTCCGGAATTGGTTTGCCCCACCAAAAAGTTATCTACGAAGTATTGTTCCAAGAGCTTCCCGGTTCCCGATTCAATGTTTGCATTCACTCAGATCTCAGGGAATCGACAATGGCCTCAATGGGGCCCCTAGAAATTCCTAACACTAGGCTCGGATGTCCCAATGGGAGCACTGATGCAAGAAAACAAAGTGCCTCGCCCTGTATTTGCGGTGAGGTGTAAGTGGCATGTGGGGCCGGGTTTCTGACCCGCCCACCAGAAAGACTTCGACTTCCCGTTTGCAACTTGCCCTGGCTCTTCCGCTCAGTTTTTTGCCGGCTCGACAACACCTACGGCAAGATGCATGATCTTGAGACGCTGAAGAGCGGCGGCTACAGGGGAGCTGGGCTCACCCAACTGAAGTTGAGGTGCCCGCTGACCTCGTTTCCTGAGGAGATCTTGGAGCTTGGGGACACGCTGGAGCACCTCGATCTTTCGGGGACCGGTCTCTCCTCGCTGCCTACACGCTTCGGCTCGGCCTTTCCAAAGCTAAAAATCGCACTATTCTCGAACTGCAGTTTCAAGGTCTTCCCCAAAGAACTGGCGACATGTCCTAACGTTGAGACGGTTGCTTTCCGCAGCAATGGCATGGAGGAGATCCCCGAGGAAGTCCTTCCGCCACGACTGCGCTGCATGATACTCACGGATAACCGTCTCACCTCGTTACCCTCGAGCATTGGGCGCTGTGACCGCCTGCAGCAATGCATGCTCGCCGGCAACCGCCTCGAATCTCTACCGGCTGCGATGGCCCAGTGCAAGCAGCTCGCCCTCCTCCGGCTCAGCTCCAACAACTTCTCAACCCTCCCATCCTGGCTCTTCAGTCTCCCGGAGCTGGCATTCCTCTCCTTCGCCAACAACCCCTGCGCAGCCCCAACCGCCAACGGAGTCCCGGCTCCGCGATGGCTTGCGAGTATCCCCTGGTCCGACCTCGAGGTGCAGCAGCCTCTGGGTTCCGACACATTCCAGGGACTCTGGCATCAGTCGCCGCACTACGCCGAGGACGTCGCAATGAAGCTCTTCCGCGGCACACTCACAAGCGACGAGGGCAACTCTGCCGACGAGATGACGGCTTGCCTCGCGGCAGGGGTCCACGAGAGTCTGATCACCGTTTTGGGCCGCATCCACGGCCACCCGGACGAGGACATTACCACCACCAGCAGCACCGACGAAGAAGAAGAAAAGGCAACACTCCAAGGCGGCATCGTAGCCCAGCTCCTCCCCGAGTCCTACACCCCTCTGGCACCTCAACCCCTGTCCCACGACCTGTTGCAACCGACACCAGCACCCCCACAACAATCACAACCATCACAACTCCCACAATTGGATGTCAGCACCGCCCTCTCAATCCTAACAGGCCTCGCAGGCGCCCTCTCCCACCTCCACGACCGCGGCATCTCCCACGGCGCCCTCTTCCCACACAACATCCTCGCCAGTGCATCCGACGCACACGCCGTGCTGGACCTGTCGTCCTTCCGCGCAGCGACTGTGTATGGTCATTCTTCGGCTGTGGCGCAGGACGAGCAGCAGGCGGAGGGGGTGGAGAAGGTGGAGGCTCTTGCTTTTGGGAGGGTTATGGCGTTTATTCTTGAGAGGGTTGGTGAGGTTGAGGGTGGTGGTGAGGGGGAAGAAGGTGGAGAGAAGCAGCGGCAGGAGGAGGGGGTGAGGAGGGGGTTGTGGGAGTTGCAGGGACGGTGTGTGCGGCCGGAGGTGCGGGACAGGCCTGCGTTTGAGGAGGTGGTGGAGGTGCTGGAGGGGTTGATGGGCTGGCGGGGAATGATGAGGATTCCGGATGTTGATCCTAGGTGAGGATGTGTTGGGACTCAGGAGATTATTGTGGATGGGTTGTGAGGAGTGGGAACGTGGGGTGCTGCGACTGCGGTTTGTGGATTCGCAATGATGCGACCTCGATGTCCAGCAGTTGACGTCCTGGAACAGCACAATCCAATCCTGGTGTTTATTAACCCAAGCACTCGAGAAAGACCCATTCTCTTCGCCTATTTCCGGCAGACGGCTGAAAGAGCTGCAGTTGACCATGAACCTCAAGTCGTCTTGGCCAACTCACCGCAAGATCTTGCGACTGCGGAGCGGGTTCGGCAAGTGGCCGGGCATGGCAGGTCGGGCGTACGGGTTCATGGCATCCAAATTGCTTACCCCCCCTGCTGCCGTGTGCCCGCGTTGCACACGTGCAATGCATGGGCTACATGGTGATGTGACCGGGTTTTGCTGCCATGCCTTGCCGCGTATTGGCGTCATGTGAGCTTTGGAAATAAGGGTTCTTCATGCATTACATGCGGTGACGCTTCACTGAGCTGCTGGTTGTTTGTCCCGCGGGAGGCAGGGGAATGTCACGGTCTGGCCGAGGATGAAGAGCTGCAGGTCCATGGCCGTGTTTTTCATGCGGTGTGCCTTCCTCGTGTTGCTCTTGTCGCTGACATCTCTGATAAGTGGACTGAATTTCCTCGCGATATCTTCGGATTGGAGGTGGGCGGCCACGAGCAATTGGACGCGGGCGTTGCAGCACGAAGTGATGCATTCTGCATGACGGGCGCTTAAACGTTCACTCTTACACGTGTGGTGGCCAAAAAGGTCTCATGCAACTGCTTCCTCCCATCCTTTTCTGCCCGCAAGTTCTGGAAGCACATGGCAGTTTTCTGCCTCAGCTGTGCAGGACATCCCAGCTGCTTCGGGTAATCATCCCGCGCTGTGAAAAGGACTGCTCTTCATGAAGTCTCCGTGCCACCTCCACCAGGGCGCTCCGTGAGATGAGGTGCCAGAAAATATCTATGTTTCCCTCCGCGTCACATACCGCATCGAGGCATCGCAATCTCCGCAGATGCCTCCTCACGACTGAAAATGAAAACTCATCCGATGGCGGGGCAAGGGTACGTGAACCTCAGGCTGGAAGGAGCTAGCTCCGGCGTTGCTTGATTGGTCAATTCTGTGGACCGCTGCCGTTGCGGGACGCAGTGGGGAAGGGACCAACGGTGACTCGAGCTGCCGAGCCCTAGAGCTGCGCACACTTGCGTAAAGCCCTCAGGTTGACGACGCGAAACCATTCAGAAAAAAAAAATCGATAGGTAGGAAGAACAATGGACGTTGGATTGCACCGCGAGATTTTGACCAGGACAAAGTTTCTAGATGCAGCGTCGTGAGAGGCAAGTTTTCTCGATCGGATCTGGCGCTAAAAGAAAAGGGATCTCCTGTGGTATCCACATGGTTCCCACTCCCTCGGCTTTCCCATCTTCCTCTCTTCCGTCCTTGCCATGTCCCAACTCGGCCATTTGCTGTTGGTTCAAGGTTCAAAGACCGCGTCAGCAGTTGGTCGTTGGCCGCTCCCTCCGCCGCTCGCAACTGACCGGTCTCGCCGGTCTTCCAGCTCCCATTTCGTGTCCCCGCCCGTGCGCATAACAGCTAGGCGAATCTTGACCCGCAACCCCCACCAACAACCAAGAGCAGAGGAGGACCATCTTGACACGGAACATTCGGTTCAAAACAGGCCGTGGCTGACTGGTTTCGAGCGACACAGACAACAGTCGCTGTCTGCCGTGGAACACGGACCGCTCCGCCCTCGTCGGTGACCTCGCTGAGACATGCAGAGCCGTGCCCGCACCGTTGCAGTCCAGCAAACATGCACGACGGATCACCTTGCAGCGCCTCAGCGAGGGGTCTTCGCTAGCGCGATCGGCAATCAGCTGCCAACGGCGGTCTGGACTCGATTCGAATCGTCGCAGCAGCGCCAGGCACTCGCATGCGGCAGCCCCGGGTATCACTTCGGGGACCTGACTGCGTAGCATCCGCTGCGGCACGTATTCTCCGCGTTAGGCGCTGCTCGTCATCATCGCCGCTGAAGGAGGGCTACGACTGGCAGCAGGCCCGCTCAGACAGCTCTTATTCAGGGCAGGGTCCTGGTCATGGCAGGGTTGGCAGCATGTCGACGGAACTGGAGCGGTGCGGTCCAAGGCTTACCCCACCATCTTCCGCTTCCCGCTCGGCTGACCCCTGTTCCGGCCCAGGTTCCGGACGGAGCAAGGGAGGGGGAACCGGGGTGCCATGCGACACATACCTACATAAAGACCCTCGGCTGCCCGTCTGAGACGGCATGTCAACACGGCCAACAGAACAGGGTGCAAACAACCCGGTTGTCTCTCGCGCGCTCATTACCGACACCTTTTTGGCTTTCCAACGCCTCTCGCCCCGCCACTGTCCACTCAGGATTCCGAACTCCGTGCGGCCAACCGGCTCAACAAAGCGACTCGGCATCGAATCCCACATCGCCGGCAACTGAGGCGCATGGTCGAATTCCGGATACACATGCCTGACTCCTGTCAAAACTTACAGCCGCACCTGAGAAGCATTCAGTACCACCCTGCTCACAACAACTGGGACTCAGCGGCTGGTTTGGCACCTTTGCTCCCTTCACTCCGTGTGACATAAAGCCCGCTGGTCCTCGAGCTTCGCGGCACCTTGGAACAATTTCCACTCGTACCTAACGGCGGCGTACGTATTCAACTTGATACAACGAGGAAGCGGACCCGTGCCTCTTCAATCTCTATCTCCACGTTTCCAAGACTCCTCCGGGGAGATAGGCGGTCCTCAGAGGTCTGTGATGGGCTTGGCGGACCTCCCTTAAGCACCCCGGGCAGGACGATAGCTCGGCGCCCGCCCCGCTCCGTGCCGTGCCGTGAGTGGAGTTCCGAACATCCGGTCGCCGTTCCCGCGAGTGAGACCACCCCACCCAATGCTCCCCGGCGCAAGACACGAGAGATGTTGACGGCTTCCAGGTATTTTGAGTGTGCTATCAACCAATCGGCGTAGCAGCCACGACAGCTCACCATGCCGCCCCTGTTCCCCTTCAACCCATCGATGATTCCGATGGTGCCAACCCGTAAGGCGCTGCTGATTCTGGACCTACAAAACGACTTTGTCTCTCCGGATGGCGCCCTGTACGCCGAGGAACCCGAAGGCTACGTCGACCGCATCCTGGACCTGGCCAAAGCGTTCCGCGACTCCGGCACCGGCGATGTGGTCTGGGTGCGCAGCGAGTTCGAGCGCCATTGCTCCCTGTTGCAAGACGGGGACCAGATTATCACGGCGGATACCATGGTGCGTCCCAAAAAGGCGGCACCGTCGCGAGGGCGCCAGCCGACTTCCACCATCCACGAGAGCGCGGCCATGGAAGACGACGACGAGGCCTTCCTCAGCATCGGCAAGAAGGACAAGAAGCCCTGCGTACGTAAGGGCACACCAGGTGCCGAGTTCGCGCCCCAGGTGAAGGCGGCCATCGTCACGGCTCGCGACATTGTCTTCACCAAGACCCACTACAGTGCCTTCGCATCGGGGCAGCAGCAGCTGGTGCAGCTGCTCAGGGGACGATTCGTGACGCAGATTTACCTCTGCGGCGCGCTGACCAACATCAGCATCTACGCGACGGCGCTCGGCGCAGGCCAGCACGGCTACGACGTGACCCTCGTCGAAGACTGCTGCGGGTTCCGGAACACGATGCGCCATCTCAATGCCGTGCGACAGCTCGGCCATCTCATTGGCTGCGACGCAGTGAGCGCGGAGACTTTGCTCGAGGAGTTGCAGCCTCCGGCGCCGCAACTGTCGACGGGCCTCTCCCCGTCCATCTCCAAGATTTCGCTGGAGCTCGGCGGTGGGCCCCGGGCTGCATCCCTCGCAGCGGGGCGCCGGTCCGGCACCCCCGATTCTGCCTCCCCGCAGCGAACAACACCTCCGCGCCGCGAACCTTCGAGTCGATCTATTCTTAGAGGAGAAAAGAAACGCCCTGCAAACGACACTACGCCTTTGGAAGCCGACTCTGACCCCTCACCGTCAGAGAATGAGTCGAAGCACAGCCGAGAAAAGAAGATTAAAGAAGACGAGGGAAATGCGACCGCCAAGCCGGGCGAATTGGAGAGCTCAAAAGGTCCGAACCCACCGCCCCTCGGGGCAGGCAGCGCTGAAGCTGAAAACCCCAGGGTCGTGAATCGGGTCAGACAACGCCGTGCCGAGAGTCCAGAGTTAGATGAAAAGCCGTCGACCCCGCCTTCATCGCTGAGCATCCCAAATCCACCAAAGCTTTCAGCAGACCCAACAACAGAAGCTCAGGAGCCAGTGAAGGAGACCCCACCGAGTCCAACCATTCAACCGGCATCATCACCAACCATGGCCGACCAACACCCCCCAACGATCGTCTCCGAGCCGCTGTGCGAGGGCGACACCACCGTCATCACCAACGTGCTGCCCCCCGCCCTCGCCACCGACGCCTTTGAGCGCCTGCTCGAGGAGGTCAGCTGGGCCGGCATGTCGCACATGGGCGGCGAGGTGCCGCGCCGCATCGCCGTGCAGGGCGACGTCGCCGCGGACGGGAGCATGCCCGTGTACCGACACCCAGCCGACGAGTCGCCTCCGCTGCTGCCCTTCTCGCCGACCGTGCTGCAGATCAAGGCCGAGATTGAGAAGCACCTGGGCCACCCGCTCAACCACGTGCTGATCCAGCACTACCGCACGGGGAATGACTACATCAGCGAGCATAGTGATAAGACCCTGGATATTGTGCCGGGGAGCTTCATTGCGAATGTTAGTTTGGGGGCTGAGAGGACCATGATCTTTCGCACCAAGCGGCCGCCCAGGGACAAATCCACCAACACCACCACCGCTATCACCGAAGATGAACCATCCACCCCTCCCAATCCCAAAGACAAGGAAGCCGACTCCAGAAGACAAACCCACCGCGCCCCCCTGCCACATAACTCCCTCCTCCGCATGGGCCTGCACACAAACGCCCGCTGGCTGCACGCCATCCGCCAAGACAAGCGCGCCGACCGCGACAAGTCTGCTCCAGAACTGGCCTACGGCGGAGCACGCATCAGCCTGACCTTCCGGCAGATCGGCACGTTCATCGATGCTTCGCAAACCCACATCTGGGGGCAGGGTGCTACTTCCAAGACAAAGGAGGGGGCCAAGGAGGTGGTGAATGGGCAGACGGAGGAGGCGGTGCGGTTGTTGAGGGCTTTTGGGGCGGAGAATAATAGGGGGTTTTGGGGCGGGGCGGAGTGGGGGGAGTGGTATGGAAGTGGGTTTGATGTGTTGCATATGGGCGTGCCGAAGAGGGTGTTTTATTCCTCCTCTCCTCCATCATCATCATCTTCTTCTTCTGGGGTGGATGTGGCGAATGTTTCTGTCGCGCTGGCGCTGGCCGAAATGGGGGTTGGCTGTGCCAAGGGGAGTGTGGAAGGGCAGGGAGTCCGGTTCGAGGATAATGATCCTGGAAGGACGGTTGTCGAAGGGTGTGGGACGGTGCTCAGGTACCTGGATGCTGTGTATGGTGCTGGGAGGCGGTATGATCAGATGCTGCCGGGGGAGGTGGCGAGGCGGTTTGTGAGGCTGCAGAGGGGGCTCGATCTCCCGGGAAAGTGGAAGACTGCAGTGGAGGAAGCGGGTGTGAAGGTCAAGGAGAGTGAGAGGGCGAGTGAGGAGCAGGTTAAGGCCGTTGAGAAGGCGTTGAAGAAGGAACTGGCGGAGTGGGAGGCGTGGGCGGAGGAGGCTTCCTCTGCTGTCGGTACTTCGAAGGACAAGGAGACCGGCACGGAAACAACAGGCGGCGCGTTTTACATTGCCGGCGGAAGCCAGGCTTCGCCGGCTGACTTTGCGCTGTGGCCGGTCCTGCACGACATGGTGAGGGTGTGTGGCGAGGAGGTGTTGGGGGAGAACCTGAGGCGGTATTATGCTGCGTTTAGGGAGAGGAGCTCGGTGGCCAAGGCGTTGGGACAGGTCAGGGCCGAGTGAGGGTGTCTTTTGGAAAGTGGGTGTTGGACCATTTGATGGCATGTTGAGTGACTCTTGGGTAGCGAAAGTTTTTGTATTAGATTCCTGGACTTGGCTGGGAAAAGCAACTTTGTTGGTAGAGGAATTTGAACAGGTTTGCGGTGGCTTGAAGGATTGTTGTCAGGGAAGAGGACTTCCAGGTTGTGCTCCAATAATGCCGTATTACCTAAGTTTACTCATTGATCAGGACCTGAAAAACTCGTGGGAGGTGAATTGTCGTGGTGTTGTGGAAGGACTCGACCATTGTCCGTTGAAGGAGGCGAGGCTTGCAAAGAACAACAGAGAGTAAATATAAATATGTCTGGGTTATGTTATCATGAAGCTTGGACAACTATTTACTGTGACATGGTTGAAGGTGGTTTACCCTTTAATTCCTATCTCAAACATGACCAGCTTCCTGGACAAAGAGCTTTAACATTTCTGGTCCAAGTTGTGAGATAGATGACACATATTTAAGTGATAATTAGTGGTTTCTATGATTGACGAAGCCCAAGTAATTGATACCTACTAATTCAAAGTTTCAAAGTTGACACTTTAGGATAGAAACTAGAGGCTCATTAAAGACGGTCAGACCCTGCTTTGGCAGAAGCTATCAAGGAGGAAGAGTCTGGAGACGGTTCAACGATGCTGAATGGACTCGCTGAGTCGCTTTGGTTCAGGGAGTTGGTATGTCTGAGTTCGTAGTGGAATGGCTCGAGCAGGAGCCTAGAGCGCCTTAATTCAAGGAAAGACACCCAAATATTCTTGGGGGAAATTGATTAAATCGCTAACGTGGTTGATAAGCGAATGTCACAGATAAGCGAATGTCACACGGAATCGCCCTGACATGTCTTCTATCTTTCTCCCCATCTTCCTTCACAACGCAACATGAGACACAAAAACGACGAGGCCCAGGTGCAATTAGCCCTTCTGGCAATGCGGAATAATCCGAAGTTAAGCGCTCGAGCCGCTAGTAGGATCTACAATGTGGACCACGAGAAGCTAAGCCGCCGGCGACGCGGTATGCAATCACGACGCGATATTCCAGCCAATTCGCGGAAGTTGACCAATTTGGAAGAATCCGTCATTGTTCAACATATCCTCGACCTGGATTCCAAAGGATTTCCTCCCCGCTTGTCTGGTGTGGAAGATATGGCCAATCGACTACTTGCCGAACGCGACGCGGGACGCGTTGGAACGCGTTGGGCACACAACTTCGTCAAACGGCACCCACAGCTTACCACGCGTTTTAATCGGAAATACGACTACCAGAGGGCCCAATGCGAAGATCCAGAAATCATTCGCGGCTGGTTTGCACTTGTACGGAACACGATCGCGAAGTACGGTATCCAGGAGGCAGACATCTACAACTTTGACGAGGCTGGGTTTCTGATGGGCGTTATCTCAACTGCAATGGTTGTCACAAGCTCCGAACGCCGTGGCAGGGCAAAGTCGAAGCAGCCTGGCAATCGGGAATGGGTGACAGTGATCCAGGGGATCAACGCTACTGGCTGGGCGATTCCACCGTTTATCATCGTCCAGGGCAAATATCACCTCTCCTCTTGGTACGAGGGCAGCCCATTGCCGAAGAACTGGGTCATCGCGACATCCGAAAACGGTTGGACAACCAACGAAAGAGGCCTAGAATGGATTCAGCACTTTGACAAGCATANGGCCACGACAGCCACCACTCGACCGACTTCGAGCTCTACTGCAAGGAGAACAACATCATTACGCTCTGCATGCCTCCGCACTCGTCTCACATACTCCAGCCGCTCGATGTTGGATGTTTCAGCCCGCTCAAGACGGCATACGGCAAGCAGATCGAGGGGATGATGCGGGCAAGCATAACCCACATTACCAAGGAGGACTTCTTTCCTGCGTTCTACGCGGCTTTCCAGGCCGCTATAACGCCTGAAAATATTCGAGGAGGATTTCGAGGTGCTGGACTTGTTCCTTTCGATCCCGAGAAGGTGATCTCCCAGCTCGATATCCGTCTAAAGACACCAACACCCTCGAACTCCCGGCCTGGCAGTGCCCACACCTGGGTTTCCAAGACCCCGAACAACCCAACCGAAGCCTCCTCGCAGTCCACCCTTATCAAGAATCGAATTGCCCGGCATCAAAATAGCTCTCCAACCGAGATTTTGAGAGCGGTTGATATCTTTGCGAAAGGGGCGTCCAAGGTTATGCATCAATTGGCATTGTTGAGAGCAGAGAACCAAAGCCTCCGAGCAGCGAATGAGGCACTAAGCAAGCGTCGGAGGGCTAAAAAGCAACGGCTCCGACAAGGAGGATCGCTTACTGTACAGGACGCACAGGACTTGCAGGGTCAGAGAGAGGTTGAAGTGCAGATAAAGGAGGAAACGCGGGCGGGTAGTGGTCGGAAGCCGAGGGTCGAGACGCGCGCGCGGCGCTGTGGCACCTGCGGCGAACCTGGCCACAATGCGCGTACCTGTCAGATAGTTGTGGAAACGTCTGACGAAGACGATTCTGAGTAGTTTCTTCTGTTTTGAGTTGTTTTGGTAGAATCAAT